>CALSCO010001815.1:0-12155 GCA_943704415.1 Parvularia atlantis | reverse complement strand
GGGGGGGCATGTGCAGATCGAGGTCGTGGCCAAGAAGGGCAACTACCAGCCGACCACTGTCCAGTTTCTCAACGTCCTCGCCGAGAACAGCCGCCTCAACCAGACGCAGAAGATCGTCGTGGCGTTCTCGCAGCTGATGGCCGCGCACCGCGGCGAGGTGCGTTGCGCTGCGCTCCTGGCGCAGCGCGGCTCAGGCGCGCGCGCGCGCGCGGGGCTGTCAGGTCGAGGCGATCATCACGACCGCGCGCGACATCGACGCCAAGACCAAGAGCCAGCTCGAGGCCGCGATCAAGAAGAACTTTGTCACGGGCACGCAGAAGCTCTCGGTCACATCCAAGGTGTGACGTGCGCAGGGCTGGCGGGCCGCACACTCACGCGGCCGCCGTGCCGCGCGAAACGCGACAGGTTGACCCGGCAATCCTCGGCGGCGTGCTGGTGCAGGTGGGCGAAAAGTCGATCGACCTCTCGGTCGCGACCAAGCTCAACAAGCTCAACTCACTGCTGAGCGAGAACCTGTGAGCGCGGGGCGGCTCCGCGGGGTAGCGCAGGTGGGGTGTGGGCATGGCATGGGCCGGCGCAGCGAGACGGTGCAGTGTGTCGCGCTCGAGACGACGACAACGACGACCATGACACCCCCTCTCACGGGCGACTTCTGTCTTCTGTGCGGCGCCCCTGCGCGCGGCCAATGCAGCTCTTCTTCGGGACGCTCGCGGCGCCGGCGACGAGCGCGACGACGCTGCGGCCCGGCGCGCCGCCCCCCGTGCACGCGCACGAGATCGTCTTCGACGCGCCCGTGCGCCTGACCCAGATCAGCGTCGTCCCGCGCGGCCTCCGCGGCCACGGCGCCAACGCCGCCCCGGGCGAGACGGCACCCGCGCGCTTCGCCCTCGAGCTCTTCGTCGCGCGCCGCCCGCCCGCCAGCGACGACGACGCCTACCGCCGCCTGCACCGCCCCGGCGGCCAGTTTGAGTACGCCGACTGCGCCACCGTCCAGGCGCTCTCGGTCGCGCCGGCCGCGCTCGTGGACGAGTGCACCTCGCTCGTCGTCCGCGGCGACTTTGCGCGGCTCACGCTCTCGGTCGAGGGCTACGTCAGCACCCCGGCGAGGCCCGCAGATGCGGCCGTCGTCGACTTGCCCGCCGGGACGGCCCTCAAGCGCGCCGCATCGCCGCCCGCCGTCGTCGCGCTCTCGCCGTCGCCCGCAACGACGCGCGCACCATCGCCGGCACCCGCGCGGTCGAGCACGCCGCCGAGCGAGCCGCCGCCGCCGATGCTGGCCGGCGCCCGGGTCACCAACGGCCTGCACGCCGCGCAGCCCAGCGCGATCGAGCTGGACGACGCTGCGGCCGAGCACGACGACGGCGGCGAGGAGTACGACGAGATCGTCGTCGACACGGCGTCGTACCGCGAGCGCCGGCACAGCGGCATGGTTGTGCAGCCGCCCGCACTCGCGCCTGTGCCTGTACCTGAACACGCGACTGCGCCCGTGGAGGCGTACAGTCCCGAGCCGCGGCCCGTCGTCGCCCTGCCGCAGCCGGCCGCGACGACGCCAGACGCACCACTCATCGCGGCCGAGCACGAGCTTCAGCCAGAGCCAGAGCCAGAGCCAGAGCCAGAGCGTGAGCCGGAGCCGGAGCCAGAGCCGGAGCCGGAGCCGGAGCCGCCCGTGCTGCAGGACACTCTGCAGCTGTTTGAGGAGCAGCTGATGGCGGCGCGCGACAACGGCGTGCATCTAGCCAACGTGATGAAAGATATCAACGCGCTGCAGCGCGCCGTGCTGGACGCGTCGGTTGAGCCCGTGGCGCGCTTCATGGGCGTGGCCACGCCGCCGCCCGCGCCGCTGACGGCCGAGGCGCTGCAGCGCCAGCACGATGCCGCAAGGGAGCACCTTTTGCGCGCCCAGGACGCGGCGCTCTTTGCGGCAACAACGCGGACACCGTTGGTCGAGCTTGAAATGGGCACGCTCGCACGCGCTGCCGGCCATCCCGAGCACGCTCAGCTCGGGCAGCACGCACTCGCCGTGCTGCGCGTTGCCGCGGACGCAAGTGCTTTGGAGGCCAACCCTGCCGCGCTCGACTCGCTCGGCGGCGTGCTCATCACGGCAGCAGCGCAGCTGCGCCTCACCGGCGAGGGATACAGCGACGAGCTGCGGCGGGTCTGCGCCAGGATTGAGCCGCTGCTGGCGACCGACGGCCACCCGCCTGTTCGGCTCACGCGCACAGCCCTGGGCGTGCTCCCAGCCATCGCGGCGCTGGACGCGGACGTGCTGCAGACGAGCGGCGTGCTTGCGGCGCTCGAGCGCCTGGCCGCCAACCCGCACACGGTCTCGGCGACATGTGCGGACGCACTGGACGCCCTGCTCGTGCTGAGCGAGTGGGCGCGCCCGGGGACACTGGCGACGGGCGCGTGGATCGAGCGCATGCTGCGATCGCCGCCGTCCGACGCGGCCACGCGCACAGCGCGCACGCTGCTGGCGGTTGACTGCGTGCGCTCGGCCATGCGGCGTCTGGAGGAGGCCGGTCGGCGCGCGGCCGACGGTGGAGACGAGACGGCGCTGGCAGCATGTCTCGCGGACCTACTCGCATGGCTGCCAGAGCTGCTGCATCTCGTGCCGCCTCCCGTCGCAGGCGGCGCACGCGACCCGGCCGTCACGCTGCGCTGCGTCCTGCGCTGGACCGCTGAGCACCGGCTCTTTGCAAGCCTCGCCGCCGTAACTGCGCGTGCAGGCGCTGAGCACGCAATAATGCTGCGCCAGCTTGTTCGGCTGCTGCTCCAGAGCGGCGAGATGCGCCTGCACCTGGCCCTGCATCCCGAAGGTGCATGCGCCGCACGTGGATGCCTCGGTGCCCGCTGAGCCGCGCGTGTGCGTACGTGCATGCGTGCGCAGAGCTTGCCGTCATCACCGAGGCCGTCGCCCTGCACGCGCCGACGCTCCCCGATCGCGACTCGGCCGCACACCTGCCCTCCCTGGGCCTGTTTGAGCTTCCGCACGCCGCGGCCTGGGACCACCTGCACGCCGCGCTGCGCGCGACGGCGGGCGCGTGGACACTGCTCGGTGACGCGTGGAACCTGTCGACTGCAACCACGCACGCCGACAAGTACGCGCTCCTGCGACGGCTGCACCGGCACACTCGCACCGACCTCGGCCGCGAGGTGCGTGCTCGTGCTTTGCGTGCGCCAGCCGCGCCGGGCTGCTCAGGCGTGCGGCGTGCGCAGGCCCTGGCGATGCTCGCGCAGCAGACCGACAGCTGGACGGACCTGGCGCGCGTACTCGACGTCGCTATCGACCTCGTGCAGGCGCAGACGCAGGCGGACGGCAGCACGGACGGGCTAAGCGAGACCGCCGTTTCGCTCATGGTGCGGCCGGTGTGCGAGCTGCTCACGGCGATGTTTGGGCGAAGCGCCGAGGGCCTGCGCGCGGTGCAGCGCGAGCCGCGCGTGCTCGAGGCGCTGGCACGGTGGCCATCATCGTGGCCGCACTACCTGACCTGCCGCGCCGTGCGCGAGCCCGCGCGTTGCCTCGGCACGACCGGCGTGGGCGGCGTGCCGGCGGTCGTGGCACACCTGCGCCAGCTCGCCGCGGCATGGCCGACCGACGACCTGGGCCTGTCGGCGCGCGGCGTGCGGCTGGTGCCGAGCAGCGAGGACGGCGCTGCTGTCCCCGCTCTGTGGCCCCTGCTCGTCGCGGCGGTCAACGAGGACGCACCGGACGCGCAGCAGCAGGCCGCCGCCAGCATCGAGGGCATCGGCACAAGCCTGCGCGTGCTCGCACTCGTGGCCGCGCCGACGAACGCCTACACCGCGGTGGCGCAGACGGGTCAGGACAACACGCACGGCCATTTTGCGGCTCTGGCCGAGGCCCCCTTGCTCAGCGTCGCGGGCGCGTGCCTCGCCGTGGCGGCCAAGGGGCTCGTGGTTGTCAACGCGCGGGCCGGCGACGGCACGGGCCGTGCGCAGCTCGAGTCGCTCCTGCTCGTCGATGTGGCCGCGCCGGCGCTCCAGCTGCTGTACGCCGTGCTCAACTCGTTCTACAGCGACGGCACGCTCAAGGTGCACACGGGTCTGTTCCTGCCGGCCCTACTGCTGCTGATCGAGACGATGTGCCGGTGCGAGCGCCTGCGCGTGCGTGGGTGCGTGTCCTGAATGGCGCGGCCAGGGTCGTGCACGAGCGCGAGGGCGCGGCGTCGATCGTGCACGTGCACGTGCGGCATCTCCTGACGCTGCTGCTGAGCGTGCGCGCCCCGTCCGGTGCGCCGGCCTTCCACCTCGTCGACATGCCGCGGCCGCTCTTTGTCGAGCTGCTCGCCCGCGCGCTTGAGACGCCGTCCAACCTGCACGGCGTGGGTGCGCTCCTGCTGACGCTGCTGCCGAGCGAGGCGACGATCGGAACGCTCGCACGGACGCGACTGACGAGCAGTGCTCCCGTGCACGCCGCGACGCTCGCCCGTGCGGCCAATGTGGGCCTGTACCGCGCCGCAATCGCGCAGCAGATCGAGGCCGGCGCCGCGCAGCTTATCCCGCTCGTCGTGGTCGCAGCAACGAGCAGCCACGGCGGCCAGTCGCTCGGGACCCGGACGGCGCTGATCGCGGCACTGGTCGAGCTGGGCCGGCCGGCCATCGCGCGCGCGGTCGTCCACGCGCTCGGCGACACCCTGGCGATGCTCATCCTGGTCTACGCGAGCGTGCCCGTGGGCGCAATCGCGGCCGTGCCGGGCACAAACCCGCGGCGCATGTCGGCGGCGGCGCGCGTGCAGGCGCGGCGGCTGGCGGTGCTGCCGGTGGAGCTGGAGGCATCGCTGCAGGCGCTCGAGCTGGACCAGACCCTGCCGGGCGTGTTTGGGGTGGTGTGGATGCTCGCGGCGGTGGCGCAGCAGCCGCTCGGGCGCGCGGTGCTGCGAGCGCTGCGCGGGCGCTTGCACATCCTGCTGCAGCTGGCCGAGGACTTCCTGCGCGGGATGTGGACGTACCTGGGCGTGGCGACGCTGGGCAAGCTGTACGAGTGCGCGGACGACGCGGTGTCGAGCGAGGTCATGCGCCCGTGGTCGCGCTGGTCGCAGCGCGCGCGCTCGTTCGTGATCGACCAGCTGCTGGGCAAGCTGAGCACGCTGCTCGCCCCGGTCAAGACCTCGGCGCACGCGGTGCACGGCTGGATCCCGCCGGGCGAGGACATCGAGCTGCGCCAGATCGGCGCTGAGCTGGATGCTATGCGGCACGGCGTCCGAACCAGTGCGTGCCGCGCTTTCCCCCCCCCCCCCACACACACACACAGGCTGACTTGCGCACACGCACAGCCGACGCCCCACTGCTCGACACGGCGGCCGCGAACTCCATGGCCTCGCTCAGCGCGCAGTGCCCGCCGCTCCTGTTCCCCGAGTCTGTGCGCCTGCGCGAGGTTGACACGCTCAAGGCCGAGCTGGACGCGCTCAAGGTCGAGGCGAGCAAGGACGCGGTGACGCTCGACACGGTGCTCAACGCGCTCTACGCCGGCCACACCGCCGCGAGCGAGCCGACCGCGCCGCCGCCGCCGCCGCTCGCGCGCAACAACAGCGGCTCGAGCCTCACACCGCGCTCGGCCGTCGCGGCGTACCACATGCCCGTCTCGCGGCCGGTGCGGCTGAGCCAGTCGTCGCGCCTGCCGTCGACCCACGTGGACGACTTTACCAAGGGCAGTTCGAGTGCGCCCGCGAGCATCCCCGTCAAGACCGTGGCGGCAACGTCGACGACGGCCAAGCCCGAGCGCTCGTCGTTCGCCACGAGCATGCAGGAGCGGCGGTCGTTGGCCGAGCGGACCAACGGCAGCAACAGCAGCAGCAGCGGCACGCGACGGTCGCCGCACAAGCGCGAACGGTCGCGGTCGCGGTCACGCTCGCCCCCGCCCGCCCAGCGACGCCGCAGCGTCAGCCCGCCGCCGCGCACGGGGCGCTAGACTTGTCATGTTGTGCATGTGCAAGAAGGATACCCCGGTGTGCCGAATGGTTGAGAAACGACACTCAGTGACTGCACAACCGCGTGTCCGACCCGCATCGCGGCCTAGACCGCTGAAACACGGTGCTCGCAGTTCGCAGACTCGAACGACTGTTGTGAACTCAGCGTTGAATAAAAGGGATTTCAACGGTTTTCGAGTCTTCAATTGTGTACTCAGGGGTACAGAAAAGTGCACAGGTCTACGTTGGGCGGTCACGCGGCCTGCTCGCGAGTCTTCGCGAAGTGGCGCTTGCCCATCTCGTACGAGCTGATCATGATGGCGCACGCGGGCGCGGTCCTGGCGACGCGCGGTGTGATGCCTGCCCGCACACAGCGAGTCAGCGCACGACCCGAGCAGCCAGCCACAGGCACGCACCGCGCAGCAGGCCCTGCATGCCTTCCTGTTGTGCGAGACGGCGCAGGATCGACAGCATGCCCTCGCCTGTGGCGCGCCGGCAAGCGCGTCAGACCGGGCGCAGCCACGACAAGGCATCGCGCGGCGCACTGGTCTTGCTGCTGTCGATCTGGCGCTGCGTCTTGGCCACGTCGAAGGGCGTCGTGACAGCGGCGGCGGCCTGAGTGCATCACACTTCAGCATGCACGGCACACACGTGCAAGCCCGCACGGGTGCGCACCGCTCCTGCAACCGAGCCGGACACGAACGCGCTCGAAAAGTCCTCGAACGAGGTCATCGCGGTCCCGGGCGAGTGCAGGTACCGCCGCATCCAGTCGTAGCCCATCCAGTACAGGCCTGCACACCACGGCGTCAGCCGGCACCGATTCGGCCTGCAGGCCACGCCGGCGCACCGGAGAAGGGCACGTCACGCCACAGGGTCGGGCTGAGGCCGCGCCAGAGCGACTGCGCGCCGTTGGCCTGCACCAGGCGCTGGACGCTGGCGATGGCGGCTGCGGGGCACGCACGCGCGCGTGAGCATCAGGGCGCACTGGGGAGGCTGTGGACGGGCGCACCCCGGAGGTTGCCGCGCGAGCCGCGCCCCTGCGTCGACTGCAGGCGCGTGCGCACGAGCTCGGCCGGGGCGATGAGCGCGACGGTGACGGCCCGCGACGACGCGCCGGCGAGCAGCGGCGCGTACTGCCCGACGGTGCCCGGCTGCTGCTCGAGCTGCGTCCTGAGCAGGTCGTACCCGAGGAAGTAGATGGCCGTGGACGGGATGGCCATGACGCTGCGCACGTGCCAATGGCGTGAGCCGGTGCGCTGACCAAGCCGGGCGCCCACGCACAGCGACGCCGACAGGCCCCGCCACAGCGCCGTCACGCCCTCGAAGCGGACGATCTTGACGATGCCGTCCTGCCGCGCATGCGCACCGCGCGTGTCGGGTCGCCGTGTCGCGTACAAAACGGGCCCCGCGCGTACCAGCGTCCCGTTGAGCTGCATGTGGCCCGGCGGCGCGGCCGGCGCGCGCACGGCGACGCCGCTGGGCGCGCACAGCTGCAGCGACGTCTCGCAGAAGACAAAGTCGCCGCAGTGGCACTGCGTCACCGCGGCCGGGGTGAGGCGCGGCGGCGCCGGGGCCGCGGCCTGCATCCGGACCTTGACGACGTCGAGCGGCGTGACTGTCGCCCGTCTCAGCGCGTGCGTCGCACACAACCGGCAGCAGCGCGCGCGCGCACACACCGAGCAGCGAAGTGATCAGCGCGCCCACACCGGCCGACACCAGCCGCTCGCGCGCCGTCAGCTGCTGCTGCTGCTGCGGCGGCGGCGGCGGCGGCGCCGCGGCGAACGGCGGCGCGAGTGACGTCATTTCTTAGTTTCAGCTTGCCGGCAAGCATGCCCGCGACCCGCGCGCGTCCCGCCACTGCGCCCGTCGACGGCCGCACGCGCGTTGTGCTGCTCGGCGTGCTCGTGCTCGTGCTCGCCGTGTGGTGGCGCCTCAGGCCGCTGCCCGCGCCCGCGGCTGCACCGGCGGCGCGCCCCGGTCGGCCCGAGGGCGTGTGGTGGCGCGGGGGGCACGTCGTGCCCACGATCGAGCTGCCGGACGCGTACGACGAGCTGCTGCCGCCGGTGCGGGCGTGCGGGGCCCGCCTGCTGTTCGCTGCGCGCGGCCCTGACGGCGTGATCGGGCGCAGGGCGAGACACGCGCGCGCCCGATCGTGCTGCGCAACACGCCGCTGCAGCGTGCTTGGACGCGGACGCGGGCGTGGGAGCCGCGCGCGCTGGTCGAGGGGCTCGGCGCCGAGCACGAGGTCGCCGACGTGCTGCGACTCGAGGGGCGCGTCGTGCGCCTGCACCGCGCCGACGGTGAGGGCCAGCGCTACCCGGGCGTCACCGTGGCCGAGCGCTTTGAGACCGTGGCGATGGGCCGGCTCGCGCGCGACCTCGCCGACCCGCTGCTGGCCGGCGCGCACTCGCTCGTCGTGGCCGACCCCGTGCGCATCGCGGCGCTTGCGCCCGACGTGCAGCCGCTGGACGCGGTCGTGCGCAGCAAGGGTGGCGTGTGCTTGTTGCGCGCGTGCAGTGCCGAGCTGATCGCGCCGGTCGCAGTCTTCGCGCGCGACAACATGACCACGGACGATTTCTCGCTCGTGCTGCTCATGCTGAGCGCGCACGTGACGGTGCAGCTGCACAGCCCGCTGGACGAGCACGTGCTCGTCGTGACGGGCGGACACGTGCACGTGCTACTGCTGCCGCCGAGCGCGCGCGACCGCCTACAGCTGTTCCCCCTCCAGCACCCGTACACGGGCCGCTCGCAGTTGGACCTGACCGCGGCCACGGCGCCGCCCGGCGCGGGCACGCTGATGGCCGACGCGCACGAGGCCGTGCTCGGGCCCGGCGACGTGCTCTACGTGCCGCCGTACTGGTTCGAGCACGTCACGGTCGTCGGCCCGGGTCCGGCGACGGCGCTGCGGATGCGCACGCAGACGACCGTACGCTTCACGCTCCCGCCGCGCCTGCTCGAGCCCTTCCCGAACGTGCCGGTGGACATGGACGAGCTCGGCGCGGACGCGGCCGTGCTGTTCCACGTGTACGTCCTGACCGAGACGGTGGGGCAGCTGCTCGCGGGCGAGCACTCTTGGCTCGGAGTGGACGCGCGGCGCGACCTGGCCTCGCCCGACGGCATGCGGCGCGCGGCACGCGCCCACATCATCCAGCACTTTGTGCAGCACTACGCCCGGCTCGTACGCGCGGGACTGGCCGAGCCGGCGGACGCGGCCGTCGAGGCGGTCTGCTCGGGGCCGCACGTCGAGCGACTGCGCCGCGAGTGCGAGCCCGAGACGCACCGCGTAGCCGAGGTCTACCACCGGCACCTAGTGCAGGTACGGCAGACGCGTGCGCGCATCAGTGGTCGCCGGCTCACGCGCTCGCACCGCAGAACGCCGCCGTCGACCCGCTCGGCACGCGCTTTCGCGTCGCCAACATGCTCGACGCGGTCGCATGGCGCCTCGTCGGCAAGCAGCATCGGCGCGTCCCGGCCTTCTTCGCCTACTGCTTCGTCGGCACGGACCCCGCGAGCGCGGCCGAGCTCGCCTGGACGATGGTGGAAGCGTCTCAGTGAGTGTACAGCGGTAGAGGGTGTGGTTGCGGTTCAGGCGTCGCCGGTGGAGCTCAGGCGCAGGGACGACGAGCTGTTGGTCTTCTTGCCCGTGCGCAGGAAAGAGAACGAGCGCACCATGTTGAGGAAGCGCTGCGCGGCGATGTCCGTGAGCGTGAGCGCGAGCGCCGCGCGTGGCCGGCGAGCAAGCAAACCTTGGACTTTGTCAGCTTCTCCTCCTGCAGGTCGATCGAGAACTCGCGCGACTGCGCTGAGCTGGGCGACTGCACCTGGGGCGCGTCGGACGACGAGGCGTCGTCCGTGTCTGTGCGCGCGCTCCCTCAGCGCGGCGCCGCGGGTCGAGCCTGCGGGCCGCGCACCGCCGAAGAAAGCGTGCCGCAGCAGGGGCAGGAGTGTCGTCGTGGGCTGGTGGTAGCGCTGCTCGGGCGTGCCGTCGATGACCACGGGCTGCGGACCGCGCTCAGCTCGGCGAAGCTGTCGCCACGACGGCAGACGCACCGAGACCTCGAGCGCCGGGTTGCGCGGGATGGGCGTGCGCACCCAGAGGTGTGCGCGGACGTCGTCGATCGAGGCGCGCTGGCGCGCGTCCTTGCGCAGCATCGTGTGGATGAGGTCGGCGGCGAGGGGCGGGACCTCGGGCGGGACGGTGAAGTCGCCCTTGGCGATGTTCTCGAGCAAGTGGTACACGTTCTCGCCTGCGCGGCCGCGTGAGCCTCGCCCGTCCACGCGTGGACGGCGCCGCGCCGCGCACCGTGGAACGGGTACGTGCCCGTGAGCATGTTGTACAGCGTCACGCCGGCCGCCCAGATGTCGACCTTGCGTCCGAAGAACGTCTGCGCGCGGCGTCCGCGTGAGCTTGGTCGCAGGCCTGCGCGGCTTGCGCGCGTGCGCGCGCGCGAACATCTGCCCCGGCAGCGATCTCGGGCGGCTGGAAGGCCGGCGACCCCGCGCTCGTGTGGTAGACGTCGTCGGCCTGGTGCAGCGGGAGCGTGGCGGCGACGCCAAAGTCTGAGATCTTGAGCACGTTCATGCGATCGATGAGCAGGTTGCCCGGCTTGATGTCGCTGCGACCACCAGCGCCCTTTAAGCGGCAGTAACGCGCGTGCAACCTAGCGCACCGGTGGATGACGCCGCGCGAGAACAGGTAGGCCATGCCGTCAACGAGCTGCTCAAAGTAGTAGCGGGCCTGCGCGGGCGCGAAGCGCTTGTGCTCGGCGCGCTCGAGCATGGCCTGCATGCCCGCGTGGCAGTACTCGAAGACGACGTACATCTTCTGCTTCTCAGGGTTATGCAGGACGTCGTACAGCTCGATGACGTTGCGGTGCTGCAGCGTCCTCAGCAGCGCGATTTCCTGCCGCACGTTCTCCTCGCCGTTGGGGATCTTGCGCAGGCGCTTCTGCTTAAGGATCTTGACGGCGACGCGGCTGCGGGCGGGCGGGTTTGGCCGGGGCGCGACGCGGGCGCGACGCGGGCGCAAGCGCATGCGTACCGGAGCGTGATGGAGCAGAAGCCCTCGCGCACCTTGCCGTACGAGCCCTCGCCAAGCACCGAGCCCATGACGTACTGCCCGATCACCTTGGGCTGCACCTGCTTCGGGTGGAATAGCACGTCCTGCGAGGCCATCTGCTTGATCACGAACGACTCGGTCGACTGCAGCTGCTGCGGACGCGGGTCGCCTGGTCGCGTCGCCGTCAGACCGGCGGCACGAAGGCCATGCGGCGCGGCGCGCACGCTGCGGCCGGCTCCCCGGGCTCGTTGGCGTCGTCGGGCGCAGGTCGCTGCCAAAGTCCGGCCGCGACCTGCGCACGGGCGGCGACGATGAGAGCGCGCGCACGGCCGCGGCGCTCGACCCGGTGCGCGCGCGCGGCGACAGCGGCGAGCTCGGGAGGGGCGAGCTGGTCAGCGGCGAGACCGTGCGTGGCGACGGCGACGACTCGCCCGACTGCGCGCCCGCCGTCGCCGCCGCGGCGACGTCCAGCGAGCGCGGCCTGGGCCTGGACGCGGACGCCACTGTGTATGATGTCGTATGTAAGTTGACGACCAGCTACTGGGTACGGTCTTTTTTCGCCACAATGCCGGTACGGCCGCGCGCCTGAACACAAGCCCCCCTCGCACGCCGCGCCCCACACGCCCCACCCGTGCCACCATCCGTCCATCCGGCCGCCGCGGCAGCACACACGCGCGCGCGCGCTGGATAGGCTGGATGGACGCGCGCGCGCGGTCGGATGGCCCGCGGGGCGCGATCGCACCCTGGCGCGCGAATTGTCATGCGCGTGCCGAAGGCGGGGCGCTGACGCACGGCCGGGCGCCGCCGCACGCGCAGCTCGCGCAGGACCTGCTCAACCCGTCCAAGGCGGCGGAGAAGCGGCGGCACAAGCTCAAGCGCCTCGTGCAGAGCCCCAACTCGTTCTTCATGGAGGTCAAGTGCCCGGGTGCGTCCGACGCGCCTGCCCGGCCCTGCGCGGTTGTCGGAGTGTGCCCAGGCTGACGCGGTCGCGCCGCCGAACGGCAGGCTGCTACCAGATTACCACCGTCTTCAGTCACGCGCAAACAGTCGTGCTGTGCTCGGGCTGCGCGACCGTGCTGTGCCAGCCGACGGGCGGCAAGGCGCGCCTGACCGAGGGTGCGTGGGTCGCAGCGCAGCGTGCGCGCAGCAGCAGCAGGGCGCTGACGGCCGTC
>CALSCO010001811.1:0-28498 GCA_943704415.1 Parvularia atlantis | reverse complement strand
CTCCCCTCCGACCTCCCTCCCCCCTTCGCTCTCGCCCGACGCTGCTGGTGCTGCGCTTCGTGCCTGTACATCGCGCCCTGCCCCTCTCGCCCACCCTGCTTGCCTGTGTGTGTCGCCTGCGGCCCTGGAAGCGCGCACACGCGCACACATTTCGACGCGATGACTCCCGCAGCGACAAAGCCGCCGCCAAAGCCACGACGAGTGCGATGCCCTCCGCCCCATACCATCGCCCTCCGCCCCCTCACGACCCGCTCGCGCAGAACTACCGCACGCTGCCGAGCGTCACCCTCGGCGTGACCCTGCCGCCCACGCTCGCCGATGGCGACGAGAGCGCGTCGGCGCGCGGCTCGGAGCCGTCGACGCCGGCAGGTGGCGCGGGCAGCGCGGCGGGCGCGAGCGGCGCCGCGGCCGGTGGCGCGGCGGCAAAGAAGCGGCGCGTCGTGCGGCAGACGATGATCAACGAGCGCATGACGGCCGGTGCGACCGCGCAGCGCGGCGATGTGCCAGTTCACGCGGCGTGTTGCGCAGACAACCTCGTCTCGTGGCAGCGCCAGTTTGAGGTGTGGGCGCAGCTCGACCCGGACAAGACGCCGTTCAGCGACATCTTGCGCGACGTGCGCGCGTTCGCCGTGGCTGCGTGGCGCGCACCTGACCGCTCCGCCCCGCGCAGACGATGGAGGCTGCCGCGCAGCAGGAGCTCGATCCAGGGAGCGCGGGGACGCCATCGGCGCGCCCGTCGGCCGCGGCGGCCGCGCAGCTGCAGCTGCCCGTGCTGCAGCACGACAACATCGCCAACATCTACCGCTATCTGGCCTCGCTGTTTGACGCGACGCGGCTGCCGAGCGCGCGGCCGGCGTTGACGGCCGACGGCACGTGCTGGCCGCCCACGCGCCCGCGCATTGCGCCGCTCACGCGGACTCTGCGCGCAGAGGCCACAGCCGTGCGCTACCTGCTCGTGCAGCTGTTCGAGACGGTCACGCGCGAGGGCGGGTCGCACCAGCGCATGCTGCAGGACACCGTGGCGGTGATCCGGGCCGAGCGCGCGCACGCGGGGCCGGCCTGGGACTTTTCGACGCTGCCGTCGAGTGACAGCGCCCTCGCCAATGCCGCAACGGCTGTCGGCGCCGCGTCGTCTGCCGACGCGCCCGCCGCAGCTGCGGGCGTGGCGGCCGGCTGGGCACGCATGTCGCGCGACGAGGCGCTCGCATCTGTGGTTGTGCACCACCCGACGCCCAACCCGCTGCACGTCACCGGGCGCTTCCTCGCGCCGTTCCTGCGCAGTGAGGCGCCGCCGCGGACGTGAGCTTGCCAAGTTTGTGTGTTGCTGCGGAGAACCTCAAATTGCCCGGGCCTGCAGAGACCCAGAACAAGCTCAGAGCCGGACACGCGGTGGTGCTCGACTGGAAGCAGCAGCACCCGCCGCTGCTCGTGTATTGGCTGTACTCATTCTTCCAGCAGGAATCTCCGCTCTTGACGAACCGCGCAAGGTGCTCAGACATGTCGTCGCCGATTCTGACGAACTCCCACAGAAAGTTGAAGGTGCCGTTGGGCCGAAAGTCCACCTTCAAGTTCTCGCGCGCGATCATGCAGTGCTTGTCGTAGCCGTCGGGCCTGCGCCGTTGATGCCGCCTCCAAGTTGACGCGCGCTCGGGCAGCCGCAGCGTCGACAGCAATCCGCTGGACCAGGTCCAAGACGACGAGTCGGAGTCGCTCGCAGAGACTCGGAGACCCTTCTCCAGGCCCATTGTGTCCTGAATCTCGCGCAGTCCGAGCACCGTGCTGCCGTCGATGGCGGGGTACTGCTCAAGCTCCTTCTCGCGCAGTCAGCGGCACACGTCTTTCGGTCGACTACGTCGCAACGGGCAGCTTCCAGTCGTCGCCAGCCGCGCTAGCCGCGCTAGCCGCACTGACTGTCACACTCTTCGGTCACGTGCGATGCCGCTAGTGCTCGACCGCGCCGCCGCGCTCCGCAACGACGCGACGCGCCTGGCGCGCGTGCTGCGCGAGGCGGCCGACGCGCGCGTGCTCATCGTCAGCAGTGACCTCAAGTTCCCCGTCCGCTCCACTCACGGGCGGCTGCAGCTGCGCTGGGCGGCGCGCGATGCGGTCGATGTCGACCCGGACCGCGCAGTTCTCCTCGGCTTTGAGGCCGGCGACGCGGCGCCCGCGCGACGCCCGCTGATCGCCGTGCCCGTCGCGGACAATGCGCGCGCCCTGGCTGCGGCCGACGGCGCGCAGTGGGCCGGCACGCTTACGGCGCTGACGGCGATGGACGAGGGCTCGTTGGACGCGGCCGCAGTCGCCATGGCGCGCTCGCTGGCGCACCTGCACGCGCGCCTCACCTTCTGCCCCGCGTGCGGCGCGCTGACCGGTGCGCATCGTGTGCGCCTCCCGCTCCCCTCACCCGGCAGTGTCAGCGATGCACGCCGGCGGCGCGCGCCGCGTCTGCCCCCGATGCGCGCACGTCGTCTACCCGCCCGTGCACCCCGTCGCGCTGCCGCTCGTGCTGTATGGCGACCGCTGCCTCGTCGCGCGCCAGCCCGCGTTTCCCGTGCGCGTGTACAGTTGCCTCGCGGGCTTTGTCGGTGCGCGTGTCTTCGTGGTCGCCAGTGAGCGCTAACCGGCGTGAGTCCAGAGGCCGGCGAGTCGCTGCGGGACGCTGCGTGCCGCGAGGTGCTGGAGGAGGTTGGGCTCGAGGCCGACGGGGCCTCGTTCCGCCCGCTCGCCTCGCAGGCGTGGCCTGCGTCGGCGTCGCTCATGCTTGGCTGCGAGGTGTGGTGCGCAGCTGCTTTGCGCGGTTCGTTGTCGGTGACAACGATGGCGCAGCTGCGCGTGACAAGCGACGCGCTCGTGGTCGATCGCAGCGAGCTCGAGGACGCGCGCTGGCTGACGCGCGAGGAAGTCAAGCGCTCGCTGACGCCCGGCGCAATGCTGCTCGGCGACGTCTTCTTGCCGCCGTCGCCGGCCCTCGCGCGCTCGCTGCTAAGGCATTGGGCGGAAGGGCGCTGAAGTGTACAGCAAGACCTGCTCACTGTGTCGCATCGTCGTCGACCGCGTGGCTCGCGGCGGCGGTGGGTGGCGGCTTGTTGGCGGTTGGCGGCGTTCGGGCGCGCTTGGGCTGCGGCATGTCGTTGTCGCTGTCGCTGCTGTCCGCGAGCGGTCGGTCAACGGGCGGCGTGCGGGCGCGCTTGAGTGGCGGCTGCGGCTCGTTGTCGCTCTCGCTGTCGTCGTCCTCCACGCCGACCATGGTCGGGACGGCCGTCGTGCGCGCAGGCCCCGGCGCACTCACTGCTTGTGTGGTCGTGAGCCGCGTCCGTCACCGGTCGTGCGCACAGCACGCACCCTTCTCGGCGTTCTTGGCCTTTGGTTTGGCACCGCGCTTGCGGCCGGCGCTGTCGTCGAGCCGCTCGCCAAAGTCGATGAAGCGCGTGTCGACGTAGCCCTTGGCATATAGGATCTGCGGTGCGCCTCGTCAGCCGACGCAGCAGTTGGGGAGCGCGGGCGCGCACCTCCAGGTGCATGATCGGGTTCGTCTCCATCAGCTTGAACAGCTGGCGGAGCATGTGCACGACGAGCTTGCGCAGCTCGCCGTACTCGTGGTCCTCCGTCGGCGTCTCGAGCACCTTCTTGATGCGCTCGAGATTGACCAGCTGGCGCCGCAGCGTCAGCATGCGCACGGGCACGGCGGCAAACGGCCGCGCACCTTGAAGAAGATCGCGTGCTGCTTGTGCTCGACAAAGGCCTTGTGCACAAACTTGATTGCGGCCAGCTTGACACTCGGCAACAGCGTTGCGTGCCGCCCGAGCACGTCGCAGTACGCCGAGATGACCTCGTCCTCGAAGAACGACTGCCACCCGTTGTGTGCTCAGCCGCACGGAGCAACGCGCCCCATCGCTACCTTCATGAACGCGTCCAGCTCGAACGCCTTCTCCAGTGTGACGTAGTCCTCCTGCGCCGGCCCTTGCCCGGCCTCCTCGCCGTGCTCCTCCGTCTCTATGCCGGCCTCGGTATACGCTGCACACCAAACCCGCCAGCGACGTCAGTGTGCATTAACGCGGCCGCGCCACACGCACCCGTCTTGCGCTTACGCCGGCGCACTTTCTTGGACACGACGATGCCGTTCTTGGACTTGGTGAAGGTCTCGACGAGCTTGATGAGCAGGTGCGTGACCTCGACTAGCACGTGGAGGTACCTGTGCGCGCGAGGGCGGGCGTCAGCAGGGCGTCGCGCATGTTGCACAGGCGCCGCACTCGTGGCCCTGCTGCTTGAACGTCTTCCACGCCTCCTTGATCAGCCCGATGATCGTGCTGTCGTAGTAGAGGTTGTTCTGCAGGTGCTTGGCAAACTCCTGCGAGGGCTCGTGCACGCTCTTCTGCATCAGGTCGAGCACGCGCAGCTGCGAGCACCGCCGTCATCTGCGTCAGTGCGCAGGGGGGGGGGGGGGGGGCAGACGTGCGCAGCAGCACCTTCTCACGCAGGACGACGAGGGACACGTGCACCATCGTCCAGTTCTTGGGCGTGTCGGTCAGGTACTCACCCTTTGCCCGCTGCAACATGAACCGGACGGTCTCGAGCTCCATCGACACACCAATGTGGCCAAACGGGTGGACGCCCTCGGTCGGCTGCGACGCCGTCGCGCGTGAGTGGGGCAGTGCGCGGCGAGCCGCAGCGCCGCACCGTCTGGCCCGCGTTGGGCCGCGTCAGCAAAAAGTACCGCAGGAAGAACGCCTCGAGCCACAAGAAGTGCGTAACGTCCTTCTCGGGCACGCTGCTCGAGCTGCGCTTGAACCGCTTGAACGTGTGCGACAGGAGGGCTGCGGTTCCGCAGCGCGTCAGCATCGCGCGGCAGCGGCGGCAGCGGCGACGACGTGCAGTGGTAGCCCGTCTCCAGAAACTCCTCGGCGACCTCGCGCAGCGCACAGCACGCCTCGGCGCCGATGCGCGCGTCACTGTCGGCAAACATCGTCTGCGCGGGAGCGTGAGCCTGGGCATGCACGGCGGGGAGGCGGCCGCGACGCACCACGACCTCGCCGGCCTTCCTGCCGCCGCTGCCGATTTTCCAGATCTTCTTCTTGGTGTCGAGGCTGTTGTCGAGCACCGTGCGCTTGCTAACCTTGACGGCCAGACGGTCGCCGTCCTGCTCACGCGCGCGCACCCAATCAGCCCCTGACGCCCGGCAACCGGCGCCGTGCGCACCAGCGTCTTGCGCCAGAAGCACCCACCGAACCGTGCGTGCCGCGCCCACGGCACCCTGCCGTTGAGCTGCACCAGGGGCCGCCCGGCGCCCTCAACCGCCGGCGCGACAGCCTGCTCGCGGTGCTTGCGCAGCTGCTCGGCCTCGACGGCGCGCTGCAGATTGTCGCGCGACACGTCGACGGCCGCGCCCTGAGGCGTGTGCGTCAGCGGTGCGTCGCGGGAGGTGCGGCGGGCACGCGGCGCACGAGCTGCTTGGCGCGCGCGATCGCGTCCGGCGTGGTCTGGTAGAAGCACAGGTAGAGAATCTCGAGGATGAGGTGGTCGATCTGCAGCTTGCTCTTGGACTGCGCCCGCCGCGTGCGTGAGACACGCTGCACCCAAACGAATGCCCGTGCGCGCGCACCTCCTCGTCGATCGAGCTCGCGATCGTCGTCAGCAGCTCAAACACCTGCTCGTTGGCGAACCGCGTGATGAGGTAGTCGTGGATGTGCGGCGACTTGTCGCTCGACGCGAGGTGGCGCTGCAGGCTGCCGGGACGCGTGGCCGTCAGCATCCAGCACGAGCGTTCGGCGCGAGGCGCACCCGTCCGGCACGAGCGCAATGTTGCGCAGCAGCTGCAGGACGTTGGTGATCACCTCGAGCTCGGGCGCCTCGCGCTCTCTGACGGCGGTAGCGGGTCAGGCGCACGACAGCGCCGCGCGCGCGCGCACGCACTCGGCCGGCACCGCCACGGCCTGCAGCAGCATGCTCACGAGCAGCGGCAGCATGTCGCGGCCGAGCAGCGCGAGCTTGTGGTCGTGCATGTACTGCAAGCGGCGCACCCGTCAGCTGTGCGACGGCAGTGGCTGTGCGCGCGTGCCTGCAGGTGCCCCTCGGGGTCGGTCTTGAGCAGGGCGATCGGCCGCGTGATGTAGACCATGAGTCGCACTGCGGTGCGCGCGCGGAGGGCGTGAGCGGTCTCGACGGCGCGCGCAAAGCGACAGGCGACGCACGCGCTGCGCAGCAGAGCGGCTTGTCTGTGCGGTACGTCTGCACGATCGGCACGAGATCACGCTGCACGACGCCCCAGCGCATCAGCTGATGCACGACGCCGTTCGTCTCCTCGTTGTCGCGGCGGATCGCGCGCTGGAGGTCGCCCAGGCACTCTGCGGCCGCGACGGCGATTAGCACCGTGGCGCGCAAGTCGGCGCCGCACCGAGGCACTCGTCGCCCTTGACGTAGACCCGGCGGCCCTCGGCGTCCGGCTCGTAGCCGCCGACCGCGGCGCAGATCTCGACCAGCCGCGCGACCTCGTCCGGGCGCAGCCCCGCGGCGGGCGCGCCGAGCTCGTCGCGCAAGAGCGTCGTCTTGGCGGCCTGCGCCTTGCCACCCGCGCCGCGCGCCTTGCGTGCGGCCTCGCCAACCAGACGCAGCGCCTCGCGCCGCGCGGCCTCGTCGGCGGCTGGGTGGCGCGCGCGCCCGAGGACGCTGTCGCTGCGAAGGCTGCTGCGCACGCTGCGCGCGTCGTCGTCGCCGTCCGCCCTGCCGTCGCGGTCCTCGTCGTCGTCGTCGTCGTCGTCGTCGTCGTCATCGTCGTCGTTCACAATGAACCGCCGCCCGCGCTCGTACTCGTCGCGCTCGGCGTCGGCCACCGCGCGCTCCTCGTCGTCGTCTTCGGCGCGCCGCTTGGCCGCGTCCTCCTCGTCGCCGCTATCGCCGTCGTCGCCCTCCCCGTCCCCGTCCCCGTCCTCGTCCTCGTCCTCGCCGCCCTCGCGCTCGTCCTCGCTGTTCTCCTCGGCCTCCTCGTCGCCGTACGTCCGCCGCGCCTGCGCTGCCTCCTCGTCCTCGTCGTCGTCGTCGTCCAGCGGCGGCCTTGGCGCCATCTTCAAACGGTTTCGCGCCAAAAACTGTGTTACCCTTCAATGTGCAGCCTATTGGCCGTGAGACTATGTACACACTTTCGCAGCCGATCGAGCGCACATGGCTCTGCTCAAGCTCGCCTACTGTGCGCCCGCGTCGCCTTCAGCCCGACCGCACGACGTCACCGCGGCTGACGCAGGGGCCGCGGACGCGCACAGGGGACATTCGCGGCCTCGCGCAGCCGATCCGCTGGCTGCTGCACTACACGCAGACGCCGTTCGAGGACAAGGTGCGTCGCGCGTGGAAGGATCTCGTAAGCAGCGCACCTGGCGGGGCCTGACGGCGGGTTGCGGGCGCGCCGCGGCCGCGCAGATGCACACGGACGGTGACGAGTGGTACAAGGAGAAGTTTGCGCTCGGCCTCGACTTCCCGAACGTGCGCGGTGGCGGCCGTGTGTTGAGGGCGCTGCTGACAAAGCCACGCGGGCGACCAGCTGCCGTACCTGATCGACGGCGACCGCAAGCTGACGCAGAGCGCGGCCATCATCCGCTACCTCGCCCGCAAGTTCGACCTCGGTGCGCGCGCGCGCCGTCTCCGCGCCCCTCTGCGCGGGCTGACGGGCCGCGCCAGACGCCAAGACCGAGGACGAGCGCATCCGCCTCGACATGCTGCACTTCCAGGTGCGCTGCGTGCGCGGCCCCCGTGCGCGTCGCTGAGCGTCGCCGCAGATCATCGACCTTCGCGAGCCGTTCGTGAGGATGGCGTACTCGTCCGAGCCGGCCTTCGTGCGCCGCTGTGCCAGCCGTGGGCGGCCGCTGACCGTCGGCGCAGAGCGAGCTCAAGGCAAAGATGCTGTCCAAGACGATCCCCACGCACGGCAAGCTGCTGGACGAGTTCATGAAGGGCCACGAGTACGCCGCCGGCTCGCACATGTGCGCGTGCACTGTCGATGATCGCGCTGGTGTGGGCTCACGCTGCCGCGCGCCGCCAGCACCTTCGTCGACTTCCTGCTGTTTGAGCTGATCGATACGCTCCTGATCTTCAACGCCGAGGCCATGGCCGGCTTCGAGAACCTGCTCAAGTTCCACAAGCGCATCGAGGTGCGCCGCGCACGCCTCGCGCGCCGCGCTGACGCAGTGCACGCAGGCCCTGCCGACGCTGGCCGCGTACATCAAGCAGGTGCGCGACACGCGTCTGCCGATCAACGGCAAGTCGGCCCTGTTCCGCTGAGCGGCTGCGCGGCCGTTGCTCCCGCCTCCTGCTCCAAGCGCGCCCGTGTGCGTGTGTGGTGTAGATGGGTTTTGCGGTGTCAAGAAAACAAACTTGGCATGCAGCTTTTATCATTTCAGTTTGCGCCCCGCACGGTATGGCCCGTCGTCCTTGTCGAGGGGCGCGTCTTGGTCGTCGTCGTCGTCATCGTCGTAGTCTTCGCCGTCGTCGTCGTCTTCGTCGTCGTCGCCCAAGCCGTCGTCCGTCGCCTCAAGCGGCGGCACGGCGCCAGCACCGTGCCCCTTTCCACCACCGCCTCCTGATGCTGCAGCGGCTCGTGAAGGCCGCGTCCGCTTGCGAGCTTGCTGCTGCTGTTTTTGTGCATCGCCGCCCTCGCGCAGTGGCACGTCGCTGCTCATGCTGCCGCGGCCGCTGTCGTTCTGTTCGCCGTCTGGCATAAACGCGGGCAGGGCGTAGCGCCGTCGCGGGCGCCGCTGCGGCCCATTCTTGAGCATCTTCAGCGCGAGTCCGATCGGCCGGAGCTCCTGCTGCTGCTGCCAGTAGATGCCGCCTGTGTCGCAGAGCGCGTGTGAGCACCGCCTACCGTGCGCCGCCGATGAGCAGCACGCACAGGCGTTGCACAGGCGCATGCCGTGCGGGCCGCGCCGCCACGTCGGCGACGACGTCACGCCGCAGTTCTTACACAGGCCGGCGGAGGGCGGGCGCGTCCGCACGACGCGCGGGATGTGCATGGGCCGGCCGATGACGTTGTTAGGCCGGTGCTGCAGGTGGTCGCGCCAGAACAGGCCGCAGCGGTTGCCTGCGAGCGCGACAGCCGCGGTCAGCCGCGCTCCGCGAGCTCACGGGCCAAAAACGCACAGAGGACCTCGACCTTGGTCGGGCCGCCGCGCCGCCAGCTGTTGGTGCTCGTCGTGTGGCAGTTGCTGCACATGCGCGTGGTGGTCGCGGCCTCGTTGTCGTCGAAGTGCTCCGCCTTGACTGCAAGCATCGAGCCGGGCGCGACCTCACCAGACCCGCTGGCGGACGCTTCCCCGCCCTCGCCGGCGTCGGTCTTGACAAGCGCGGTGGCACCGCTTGACCCACCCTCGGTGCTGTGCACGCGCGCTGACGGGAGCGTCAGGGGTTCGACGTCACACAGGCACGTCACGCGTGGCACACCAGGCTTCGCAGGCTCCTTGCGCGGCGCACGCCACCTGGGCGCAGCGTCACTGTGGTCGGCATGTCGCGCCGCAGGCCCGGCGTCCGGCGCACGGCTGGCCCACACGCCGTCTGCATGCGTGCATGAGCCCAGTGTGCGGCAAAAAAAAAAAAAACGAGAGAAAGCGCCTCGTGCCGTTTGCCAGAGGCGCAGCCTTGCCCGCGCGCGATCTGGGCTGTGGCGGCGGCCGCACGTGCAGCGTCGACACAGGCTCGAGCGGGTAGGGCGCCGTGGCGTAGAGCTTCATCGGCCCGCTGTGGGTGCTGGCCCTGCCAAGACGCGACGGTCGGTTTCAGCCTCAACCGCGATGATCGAGCGTGGAGCGCGCACCACGCGTTGTGCTGCCAGGGCCGCGGCGCCTGCCTGTGCTCGGCGGCGTGCGGGTACGACAGCTGGGCCCGCGGCGCGTAGTCAAACGGAGCGGGCTGCTGGGCGAGTATGTAATGCGGTGCAGAAGGGTCGAAGCTCGGGACCGGGCGCCCGGCTTGCCACATCATGCCCAAGTCGGGCGTGGGCATGAGCGCTGGCATCATAGCGATGTGGAACGGCTGGCCCGACACAGCGTCGACGGGTGCGCCGTACGCTGGGGCGTGCACGCGCTGCATGTTGGTCGTGTTCAGGCCGTTTAGGAACGCGTTAGGCGTGCCGCCCGTCGGCGGTCTCGACGACCGCTGCTGTGGCAGGGCGTGAGGCTGCATTGTCCGGTTCAGCGAGGCCGACAGCATGGGTTGCTGCTGCTGCTGCTGCTGCTGCTGCTGCTGCCTGGACGGCGGCGGCGGGTAAACATAGCCGAGGGTGGCGCTCGTGTCCCACGACATGTCCATCGGCGCGCCGGGTGGCAGGGCCGCGGGCAGCTGGTGCTCGGCGGCGTGCGGCGGCCGTGCGTCGTTCTGCCACTGGTAGCGTTGCCCGGCCGACATGGCCATGAGGCTGCGCGCGGTCGTATCGTCGAAGCCGTGCGCGGGCTCGGCCGGCGTCCGGGGCGGCGCAGGGGCTCGGTCTGCGCGCACGTGCGTCCGCCGGGTGCCTTGGCTGCCAGCGGATGCTTGATGAGCGGCGGGCTCAGCCGCGGCCGCACGCTCGTCGCCCTCGCCCCAGGGCGGCGGCGGCGGCGATGACGAAGCCATGGGCGGCCGACTGGTCACGGGCGCGCGGTGCTCCGTCAGCTCGCGCGTGCCTGGTGTGCGTGCCTGCGGTTCCGGGCGCGGCGCGCGCGCGTCAGCCACCGGCGCGCGGCGGACCGCAACCCAATCATCGGCAACGCGGCCTGCCATATCGCGCGCACGGGCGGCAGGGCACAGTGCCCGTGCCTAGTCGATCTCTGGGCAGCCGCGGTGCCAAATCGACACGCGCGCCGCACGTGCCACGACGGCGCCGCGCGGCGAGATGTGCGTGGCAGCAGCGGACGGCAAAGAGGAAGAAAAAAAAGGGACAGGCACTCAGGGCGCCCAGCGACCCTCGATCGCCGGCGCAATCTGCCGCGCGCTGCCGACCGCGATCTGCCGGCCGCGCAACGACGCGCGCGCGGCAACCCCTGCCCGGCCGGCCCGCGTCGCGCCCGACGCACCTGCGGCGCACACGGCCCTTCCGCGGAGCAGCGGCTCAGTTTGCGACAGGTCAGCTGACGTGATCAGCCCGCCGCGCCGCGCTGGCAGGCGGCGGGCGCAGGGTGGCCGCGGCGCAAGGGCACAGGCGGAGGTTGCGCGCGGACTGCGCGATTTGCCGCAGCGGCGGAGGCGGCGGCGCGCAGACGGCGGCGCGGCGACGGAACGGTGGAGCAGGAAAACCTCCGACGCGCAATCTCACCTCGACGCCTGCTGAGAACAGGGCCACGCGGCGCTGGGATTGGCGCGCGACACGAGCGCCGCGCAGGAGCAGAGTGCGCCGGCGGGAGGCGCACGGGGGCTGGAGCGGGCTGTCGTCAACCGCCGCTGCCGGCGCTGATAAAGCGATCGGTTGTGCCGCCGTCGTCCTGTCACATTCTGTCACACCCGTGTCTTCACGAGGATCTCATGCACGGCGCTGAAGTCCTGATTTGACTGCCCGAGCTTCTCGGCCAGGTCGTACCGCTCCTTGGCCGCGGCTGTGACAGGCAGGGCGAGCGAGAGGTCTGCGGCGAGAGTCAACCCGGGTGGCGACCGCGGCGCGCCTCTTGCATGCGCCACCTGTGGCCATGTCCAGCGCCAGCCGCAGGTCCTTCTGCTGGTGCTTGAGCGGAAACGCGGGCTGGTACGAGCGCGCACGCATGAGCGGGCCCTTGTTGCTGCGACGAGCGCCGTCAGATCACACCGCACGCGCACACGTTGCCCGTACGCGATCATCGGGTTGCCCACGGCGCTTAGGTGGAGGATCTGCAGCAGCTGCTCGTTGCTCACGCCGGCCTTCTCGGCCAGCATCAGCGCCTCGGACAGCACAACCATCATCCCGCCCATGAACATGTTGATCACGAGCTTGGTCTTTGCGGCTGCGCGCGCACAGCGTCAGCGACAGTGCAGCACACGCACACACCACACGCAGCCGCTGCGACGGACGCACCCTGGCCGACCTCGCCTAGGAAGAACGACTTCTTCGCCATGAGGTTGAAGTAGGGCAGCGCCTCGTCGTACAGCGTCGCGTCGCCCGCGGCCATCACGATCAGCTGCGCCTCCTCCGCCTTAACGCATGCGCGCGCGTCGCGCCGGCACGCTGAGCAACGCCGCGGCACACTCGCACACGCGGCGCGTCGCACCGGCCGCTTGCTCCCGCTCACGGGCGCCTCGAGATACCTCCCGCTCGCGCTGTCTGCGGCCGCGGCGAGCCTTAGGCTCGTGGCGGCGTCGACTGTCGACATGTCGATGATGCTCTTCCCCTGTGGCGCGCGTGTCGCGCGCATTGGAGTGCCGCACAGGCGCAGGCACAGGCGCAGCACCGCGCACCAATGTCAGCGTCTTGCTCACGCCATCCTTGCCAAAGTACACCTGGTCGACCGCGGACGGGTCGGCCAGCATGCTGAACGTGATGACGCTGTTCTTGACGACGTCGGCGGGCGTGTTCTGCGCGGGCGCGCGGTCAGCATGCAGCGCTGCTGGCGAGGGCGCACACACAAAGACATTGACCATGCCCGCCGCGTTGGCCGCCTTGAGCTCCTGCGCCTTGCTCGCGGTCCGGCTCCACACGTTCACGGCGTGTCCGCCTTTGATGACTGCGGGCGGACGGACGGACGGACGGACGGACGGACGGACGGCGAGGGGGGCGCGGACTGTCGTTCAGAGCGCTTGCCCCCACCCCCAACACGCCCGCGCCACAACGCACCGTTCTGCACCATCGGCCGGCCCATGATGCCCAGACCCAGCCAGCCGACCTTGGCGGCATTCGCGGCGGCCATCTCGCGCAGCGGCAGCGGCAGCAGGCGTCGCGGGCGCGTCCGACGTCACTCCGGGCCGGCACGTGGCCCGAGCGTCGCCACACTGCGCGGCGCAAAGTGCCGGGCGGGCGGCAGACGTGGCCGCCTTGTCACACTTCTACAAGCTCTCCCCGCGCCTCTCGCGCCCCGCACTCGCCGCGCCCCGCGCACGCCCTGCAGCATGAACCGCATCTTCGGCACGTCCAAGCCGCCGGCGCCCAAGCCGACGCTGCAGGACGCGATCAAGCGGGTGCGGTCACCCCGCGCTGGGCACGCCCCCGGACACGTCGACGTCAGCAGCGCTCACGCACGGCGCACGGCCCGCGCAGACCGACACGCGCACGGCCGACATTGACGGCAAGATCGCCAAGCTCGACGCGGAGCTGAAGAAGATGCGCGACCAGATGAACCGCATGCCGAACGGGTCCGCCAAGGTGCGGCGCGCGCTCGCTCGCCACACGTGGACCGACGGGCGCGCGCCGCCCCGCGCAGCAATCGCTCAAGAACCGGGCGATGCTCCTGCTCAAGCAGAAGAAGATGTATGAAGGCCAGCGCGACCAGATGATGCAGCAGTCGTTCAACATGGACCAGGCCAGCTTCACGGCCGAGAGCCTGCGCGGGACGATCGAGACCGTGCGCGCAGGCGGCCGGCCGGCGCGGCTGCGCAGCACGCTCACGCGCACACCGTCCACGGCCAGGTCGCCGCGATGAAGGAGGCCAACAAGGAGATGAAGAAGCAGTACAAGAACATCAACATCGACAAGATTGAGGTGCGTGCGAAAGACACTGCGCGCTCGCCCCAGCGCCAGCTCACGGCACAGCGACACGCGCGCAGGACGTGCGCGATGAAATGGAGGACATGATGGAACAGGCCAACGAGATCCAGGAGGTGATGAGCCGCTCGTACGGCGTGCCCGACGAGATCGACGAGGACGACCTCGACGCAGGCGCGTGCGGCTGCCGCTCGCGGCCCACGCAAGCAGCGCCTGACGCGCCGCAGAGCTCGACGCGCTCGGGAACGACCTCGATGTGGCCGAGGAGGAGCCGTCGTACTTGGCTGACGACGCACCGGCCGTGCCCACGCGCGAGCCGCGGCTACCCGAGGTGCGGCTTGTGCGCCCTCGTGTGACCCCGCGTGCTCACCGCCCGATCGCGCCCAGGTGCCCGCCGCCGTGCCGGCCGGCGGGGCGCAAGTGGACGAGTTTGGGCTGCCCGCGGCGCCTGCGCGGTCATGACGTGAAAGGGGGGCCTTCTCAGTGTGTTGACAGTTTGCCCGCCTCATAATGCCGCACGCGGACGGGCGGGGCACCCCTGGCCGGCCGCAGTGTCGGCGCGCACTTCGCGAGAGTGGCTGCTGCGATCGCACGGCTCTTCGGACGTGCCGCGTCTGCGACTGGATGCGCTGCTGAGCCCGCGCGACCATGGAACGCATGCCAACAAACGTCTTCCCGGCGCCGGGCGAGGCGCGCGTGCGCCAGCCGATGCCCGTGGCCGAGGCGATGGCCCAGGCCGACACGACGGTCCGCCGGCGCGCTTCGCTGCACGGCGGCCGCTGACGTTCGCGGCGCGCGCACAGGCCGGACAGCCCGACGCGACACCCGCGCTGAACCGCGCAGCCGACGCGGCGCGCGCGCAGCTCCCGGAGGCCGATGCGCCGCAGCCGGCGGCCGATGCTGCCGGCGACACGCGCGGCCGACGCGAACGCGGGCGAGGGCGAGGACGGGCGCCGACACGCGCACCGACACTGACGGGCGAGGCCGCGGAGATCGTGATCAAGCGCGACGACGACAACACGCCCGTCAAGGTGCCCCGCGCGCTGCCGGACGCCACCGCCCGCTTAGCGGGACGCGCCGTGCACAGGACATCCCGCGCGACGTCGCGCTTGAGCGCCTGCGCACGTCGATGGACGGCCTGACGGACGAGGAGGCCGAGCGCCGGCTGGGCCTCTTTGGTCAGAACATGATCACCGAGCACAAGAAGAACGAGCTGCTGGTGTTCCTCGGGTGCGCGCCGCGCGCGGTCGAGCAGGGCCGCGGCTTAAGCGCGTGCGGCAGCTTCTTCTGGAATCCGCTCGCGTGGGCGATGGAGGGCGCGGCAATCATCTCGATCGTGCTGCTCGACTACGCCGACTTTGGCCTGATCATCTTCCTGCTCACGATCAACGCGACCATTGGGTGGTACGAGGACCGCACGGCCGGCAGCGCCGTGGCCGCGCTCAAGTCGCAGGTGCGCCGCCGCCGCGTGTGTGCATGTGTCGCGGCACCAGCCCAAACGCGGCGCGGCGCAGCTCGAGAACCAGAGCCGCGTCCTGCGCAGCGGCGAGTTCAAGTCCGTGCCGTCGGCCAAGCTCGTGCCCGGCGACATCATCCGCGTGCGCATCGGCGACATCATCCCCGGTGCGGCGGCACCGGGCCGGCCGCCCGCCCGCCTGACCCGTTGCCCGCGCGCAGCCGACATCAAGCTTATCCAGGGCGAGTCGGTCAAGATTGACCAGGCCGCGCTCACGGGCGAGTCGCTGCCAGTGTCGAAGGTGGCCGGCGACGAGGCCTTTGCCGGCTCGGTTGTGAAGCAGGGCGAGATTGAGGCCGTGGTGCACTCGACCGGTGAAGTGCACACCTCTCGTGGGCGCGCGCACACTCGTTCTGATCGCCGCGTTTGCGCAGGCGCGCGCACGTTCTTTGGGCGTGCGGCGTCGCTGCTGGAGGACGTCAATAAGACGGGTCATCTGCAGTCGGCACGCCGCGTGAGCACGCACGCATGATGCTGACGCGCGGGGTGGCGTGCGCGCGCCAGATCATGAACAAGGTTGGCTACGTCTGCCTCACGTCCATCTTCGTCTGGGTCCTGATCGAGCTCATCGTCCAGTTTGGCGTCGTCAATTCTAAGAACCGCCTCGGCGACAACCAGGCGTACCCGGTCGGCTCGCAGGACCCGCGCGCGCCAAACGTGCGTGCCGCGAGCGCCACTCGCTCGGTTGGCTTACACAGCGCGCACCCACACAGCCCTACGGCACCAACTACTGCTACGGTGCGCGTGCGCGTGCGCTTGCGCTGGTGTGTGCGGCACGCTCGCGCTAACCAGCGCGCCTCGCAGCCGGCGACAACCAGTGCCCCGTGCTCAACGTGCGCGCTGCCGTATGGCCGAACGAGCTCGGGCCGCGCTCACGGCGCACGCAGAACATCATCGTGATCATCGTCGGCGGCATCCCCATCGCCATGCCCACCGTGCTCTCCGTCACGCTCGCCATCGGCGCGCTGCGCCTGTCCAAGCGCAACGCCATCGTCTCGCGCCTGACGGCCGTCGAGGAGGTGCGCACCGCGCGCTTTTGTGCGAAAGCCGCTGATGAACGGCGGTGCGTACAGCTCGCCGGCATGGACGTCCTCTGCACCGACAAGACGGGCACGCTCACGCTGAACAAGCTCTCGATCGACCGCAGTGCGGTTGTGGTGCGTGACGGCGTCTGTGCGCGCGCGGCGGCGCGATGTGACGGCAGCGCAGCCGATGGGGCGGTACACAGTGAACGAGGTGATCCAGTACGCCGCCCTGAGCTGTCGCACGGACGACCAGGAGCCGATCGACATCGCCATCATCAACACGCTCGACGAGCAACAACTGGACGAGCTGCACGTGCGTGGTGCTCGCTGGGACGAACCGGGCCGCTGACGTGGTCGCAGCGCTTCGAGGTTGTTCACTTTATCCCGTTCAACCCGATCGAGAAGCGCACGATCGCGACGCTCAAGACGACCGACACGGGCGCGATCTTCCACACGTGCAAGGGCGCGCCGCAGGTCTGCCCGTGCAGCGCCGCACACAGCGGGTAGAAGCACTCACGCCGAACAGGTCATCCTGCGCATGGCGCACGACTCGGACGCGGTCAAGGACGAGGTCAACCGCATCATCGCCGACTACGCCGCGCGCGGGTACCGCGCGCTCGGTGCGCCGCGGGCCCTGCCACTGCTCGGTGTTGCGGCTGACCGCGGAAGGGCCAGGCGTCGGCAAGAGCTACTCGGGTGACGTGCCGCTGGAGGAGCGCCGGTGGGAGATGGTCGGCGTGCTGCCGCTGTACGACCCGCCGCGCGCCGATACCGCGGCCACGATCAAGTGCGGCACCGCTGGCGAACGATGCCGCGAGACTGACGTCCGCCCGGCAGGGCGGCGATGGACCTCAAGATCGCCGTCAAGATGATCACGGGCGACCAGCTCGCGATCGCCAAGGAGACCGCGCGCCAGCTCGGCATCAGCACCAACATCCACGTGCGCGTGCAGCCCTCCGCCGCTGCCACGGCCAACATTGCACACACGCGCACGTCAGACGACCGAGTTCCTCGGCAAGGGCCGCGTCAACGAGGCCGGCCGCACCCTCACGGCCGAGCAGGTCGTCGCCGAGTCGGCTGGGTTTGCCGAGGTCTGCTGAGCTGGCATGCGCGCGCGAAGCCGGTGCTGAGACGACGCCGGGCGCAGGTGTTCCCGCAGCACAAGTTTGAGATCGTCAAGTGCCTGCAGGGCCTGGGCCACAAAGTCGGCATGACGGGTGCGCTGCGCTGCGCGGCCGAGCGAGACGCCGCGGGCTGAGCCGATGCGTGCGCTGCAGGCGACGGGGTCAACGACGCGCCCGCGCTGAAGCAGAGCAACATTGGCATTGCTGTCGCCGGCGCAACGGACGCGGCGCGCGCCGCAGCAGACATCGTCCTGGTGACGCCTGGCCTGTCGGTGATCATCGACGCCATTATCGGTGCGCGCCGTGCGCGCCGTGCGCGTGCACGTGCCTGGTAACACCGTGCGACAGGTGCGCGCATGATCTTCCAGCGCATGAAGAACTACGCGACGTACTCGGTGTCGATGACCATCCGTATCACGTTCACGTTCGGTCTGCTCACGTGCATCTACAACTGGTTCTTCCCGCCGATCCTTATCCTCATCCTGGCCATCTTCAACGACGGCACTATGCTCACGATCTCAAAGGCACGCGTCGGCCCGCGTGTGCTGG
Source organism: Parvularia atlantis (assembly GCA_943704415.1). NCBI lineage: Eukaryota > Rotosphaerida > Parvularia > Parvularia atlantis. The sequence goes on along the minus strand of CALSCO010001811.1, from coordinate 10,666 downwards.
CGGCCACGCCAGCTCACAAGCACGCCGCGCAGGACTGGGTCAAGCCGAGCCCCGAGCCGGACCACTGGAGCCTCAAGAGCCTCTTCGCGCTTGCGTTCATCTTTGGTGCGCACCAGCCGTGTACGCGAAGCCAACCTGACAGGTCGCCCGTCGCAGGGCTGTACCTGACCGGAACGACCATCATCCTGTTTGCGATGGCCAGCCTCGACAACAGGTGCGCGGCCGGTGCGGGCGCAGCACGGTGCCCACTCGCCATGCACACGCAGCCTGTGGGTACAGATGGGTGCGCACGGTCGCGCGGCTGCCTGTGAGCCGCTCAGCGTCGCGCAGGCGTGTTCCCACTCGCGGTCAACACGTACGAGGGCCAGGCGCGCCTGCGCGGGCTGATCTACCTTCAGGTGTCAATCTCGGGCCAGGTGTGTGCACGTGACCGGGCGCTGCAGCTGTCAGTGCTGACGCGCGACCAGGCGCTCATCTTTGTCACGCGCTCGCGCCTGTTCTCGTGGATGGACATGCCGTCGCCGTACGTGATCGCCGCGTTCCTCGTCGCCCAGATCGGCAACACGTTCATCGCCGTGTACGGTGCGCGCTCTCCCGTGCGGGCGCGTGCACGGGCGCGGTCTCACAGCACGGCCAGGCTTCAACGGCTACCCGTCGTACGACGTTGTGCGTGTTGCTGTCTGCCGTCACTCGCGCGCCCGCCTGACGGTGCGCGCGCAGGCGGCCATCGGCGTCCAGCCGGACGTGCTCATCTGGGGTCGCGGTGCGCGGTGTCTCGTCTTTCTCCGATGCTTGCATGACTGACGCGCAACACAGATGCATTCTTTGGCTGCGGGTGGGCCTACGCCGGTCTCGCGTGGTTTTGGGCGTGTGCGTGCGTGGCCGCGCGCCGTGCGGTGCTCACCCGCGCCTGGCAGCCATGTGGTACATCCCGCTCGACTTTATCAAGATCGCGTTCATGTACCTCGCCATCTCCACGCGCTCGGTCACCAGCGCCATGCGCGTCAAGTACAACCCTGCGCTGCCCACGACCGTCGCGAGTGCCAACGGGCTGGCCAAGGGCGAGCCCCTACCGCCCCCGCCGGCGTACCCGCCCCCGCTGCCCGCCGTGTCGCCGACGCCGTCACAGGCACTGGCGCACCCGTGAACGGCCTGCGTGAACAAGCTGTAGACTGGTATTGCACTGGCCGTATTGGGGTCAAGAAGGGACCGCTCACGGCCACACCCGGCCGATCAGCACCTGGCCGCCGAGCCGGTTGAGCGTGTAGGCGTGCGGCGCGCCCACGGCCACCGCCGCGCCGGCGCTCACGGCCGCGCCAAAGCGCTCCTTGGCCTCGGCGCCCCGCACACACTGCGCGGCAACGTCGTCGATGGCGTAGTCCCCGCGCGGGAAGCCGGCGCCGCGCGTGATGGCGAGCACGCGACCCGTCTCCAGGCCCAGGCCGTCGCGCACGCTCGACAGCGATCCATACAGCGGCTCGCCGATCCAGAGCGCCTGCGGCGTCACCGTGAGGCTGCCCGCGCCCAGTAGCCCGGCGTTTTGGCCGCCGCGGAGCGTCGTGAGCGGCGTGATGCTGTCGAGGTCGACCGCGCCCGACAGTCGCGACACGTCCAGCACGCGCACGACGCCCGAGAGCCACTTGCCGTCGCCGTTGGCCTCCGCGGGCGAGGCGACGGCGAGCAGCGCCGTGCCGTTGCCACTGCCGTAGAAGTCGCCCACGGCCAGAGTGTGGCCGAAGCGCGCGAGGCGCTGGTTGCCGGCGATCGTGAACACGGCCGGCGGGTTCTCGCGGCCGGGCGAGCCGGTAAGGCGGAACGACGAGACGCGGCCAAACGTCGCGCCGGCCTCCCAGCCGTCCGTGCCGTTGGCCGTGATCGGGTTGAAGCCCGGCTCGCCTACAACCAGCAGCAGGCCGCCGCTCGTATTTGCTAGCGCCACCGAGTGGCCGAACCAGTCGTAGTCGTGCACGCCCTCGAGCGCGATGTCGGCCGCGACGGACGCCTCCACTGTGCCGCGGTGCCGCGTCGAGCTCTTGAACACCAGCACCGTGCCAACTTGCCTATTCGTGTCCGTCGTCGACGCATGCGGCGAGCCCACGATGAGGTCCGCGCAGCCGTCGCCGTCCACGTCGCCTGCAAACAGCTGCGTGCCCAGCAGCGTGTACTTGAACTCCCACGTCCAGTTGCTGTCGGGCGGGTACGACGGCGGCTCGGCCACGCGCTGCTTCACGGTCAGGAACAGGTCGGGCGTGCTGCTGAGGCCGCGCCCGGCCACGCCAAAGTAGACGTAGACGCGGCCGTCGTAGTACATCTGGTCCATGTTGACGGTCGGGGCCGAGACGGCGAGGTCGTCAATGCCGTCGGCGTTGAGGTCGACCACGGCCAGCGCTGTGCCGAAACGGCCGCGCGCCTCGGGACCGAGCAGCGTCAGGTCGGCAGCCTGCTCGATCTGCTCGACGCCGCTGCCCGCCTGGTCAAACTTGCTGAGGATGAACACGGCGCCGCGCTGCGCGTTGCCACGTGTGCCGTACGCTGGAGCGCCCACTGCCAGATCCGACGCACCCACGCCCGCAAAATCGCCCGTCGCGAGGGAAGCGCCCAGCTGCGAGAGCGACACCTCGGTCGCGAGCCGGCGCACGGCCCAGTCGACGTCCGGCTCGCACACAACGGCGCGCTCCGGTCGATCCTCCTCCTGGCGGCTGACGCCCTTCGCCTAGCGCCGCGCGCATCAGACAGGCGGCACGGTGCATGCGGCGAAGGTGGCGCACCATCTTGGCGCGCGTCTCGCGGACCCACTCGTCGACGTCGACGCCGTCCTGGCGGTAGATCTCGGTGTAGAACGCGTCGCCGACGTGGCCCGTGCGGAAACTGAAGCCCTGGGCCTCGAGACGCTCCTCGGCCTGCGGCGCAGAGGCGGTTACGCACGATTGGGCTAGCAGGGCAATGCGCGCACCGACTCAAAGTACGACAGCGGGTAGCGGCCCTCGCGCAGCTGCGACGATGACAGACCCGAGCGCCACTGGTTCTCGAGCATGCGGCAAAAGGGCCTGTTCCGCGGGCGTCATCAGCGGGCGGCGCAAACAAAGCGCGGCTGGCGCACCGGCGCTCAGCGTTGGTCTCAAACCAGCCGACGACGTCCTCCCAGCACATCTCGGTCCAGGTGGCCATGTCGTTCAGGCCGCCGCCAAAGTAGTTCTGAATTTGCTCAACGATGGCGGGGTACTGCGCAAGTGCACGTCAGCTAAAGTCGCTGGCAGCGGGTGAGCGAACCTCCTCAACGTAGCGGAACAGCAGCTCGCCGGCAATCTGCACAAGCACGCGTGAGGCACAGCGCAATCGGTGCGACGGACCGCACCTTGTTGCCCCACGCGCCGATGAAGCCGATCTTCATGCAGCGCTCGATCAGCGCTGGGTCGACCGTGTAGCCGTTGAGTGCGTAGGCGTCGGCAAGATCCTCGCTCGGTGTGTACCAGCGGCGCTGTCGACGCGCGCGTGAGCAGGGCGGGGCGGTGCTGCGCGGCGTTCGTGCACCTCGATGTAGTCGACGTCGCTAAAGTGCTTGAGGACAAACTCGCCGCCTGCAGCGAGCGGTCTCAGGCGCGCGTCATAGGCCAGGATCGCCTGGCACGCACCGTTGTCGGCGTGGCTGTGGGCGTCGCCGTACGACGTGCCGTCGCCGGCCGAGACCATGTTGATGAAGCCCTCGCGCATGCCGAGCGAGTGCCACGGCGTGTCGCCGACGCTGTGCGCGAGCAGGCCGAGCACGAAGGCGATCTTGTCGTGCACGTCGCGGCCCCACGGGCGCGGGTACTTGGCCTTGATCACGTTGACGGTCGCGTTCAGGTACGGCGGCCAGTGCGCTGTTTCGCGCGCGCGTCTGTGAGCGACAGGCAGGCGCAGGGGCGGTTGCGCGCGCACAGTGCTCGGCCTCATTGCCCCATCCGGAGCACGCAAAGCCCCTGCGATGTCCGCGTCAGCCGCGGCCCTCGCGCCCTCGCGGCGGCCCACGCGCACCAGTCCGGGTAGAAGGCGCCGGGCTGCACCCATGCCATCGCCTGCTGCACAAACTCGACGTACTCCGGGTGCTCGGGCGAGGCGAACCAGAGCGATGCGCGCCGCGCGACCTCGTTGTGCACGCTCATGCCGCAGCCGAGTGCGCCCGCCACCAGGGCCGCCGCCGCGACGACGAGGGCCGCGGCCGTGCGCATCGCGGGAAACCCGGTCGTGTCACACAACACGTGGCCACAAGAAACGACATCTGGTTGACCATGCGCGTGGATGCAGCCGATGTCGCCGCGCCGTTCCGCGCCGACGTGCGCGCAGCCATCGCGGCGCGGTTCGCGGGGCGCGCGCCGCTGATGGTGGTGCGCATCGTGCGCTGCGTGCCCGATGCGGCGTGGAGAGCTGACGCCAAAGCGCGCCCAAGGGCTTCCTCTGCAACGACGACCCGGCCGCGGTCAAGTACGCCGAGTGGACGGGCAAGGCGTGCGAGGCCGACGGCATCCGCTACGAGCTGCGCCGGTGCACACGCGACGAGCTGGCCGAGCGGCTGGACGAGGCCAATGCGGACGCGCGCGTGCACGGCATCATGATCTACTACCCGGTCTTTGGTGCGCGCGCCGCGCGATGCGCGCCCGTCCTCTCGCTCATCCGACGCGCGCCGCAGGCACGATGCCCTCGTTCTACGGCGGCACGATGGACGACTACCTGCGCGACAGCATCGCGGTCGAGAAGGATGTGGAGGGCCTGTGCCACACGTACCGCTACAACCTGTACCACAACGTGCGCTATCTCGACGCGCCGCGCAACACGATCAAGGTGTGCGGGCCGTGCGTACGCACGACGGCATGGCTCATGCGCACACATGCACGCACACGCGCGCAGTGCATCCTGCCGTGCACACCGCTCGCCGTCGTCAAGATCCTCGAGCACCTGGGCGTGTACAGCGGCGGGCCCGCGGCGCCCCTGCTCGGCAAGCGCGTCGTGATCGTCAACCGCAGCGACATTGTCGGGCGGCCGCTGGCCGCGATGCTGGCAAACGACGGTGCACGCGCGGGCAGGCAGCGTGCGCGCGCGCACGTGCGTGCTGACCGCTCGGCCAGGCGCGGACGTGTACTCGATCGACATCAGCTCGATCTACCTCATGCGCAAGGGCAAGCTGCTCGAGACGGCCGAGACGGCCGAGACGGCGTGCCGGCAGGCGGACGTGATCGTGACGGGCGTGCCGAGCAAGGCGTACCAGCTGCCGTGCGCGTGGGTGCGGCCCAACACGACCGTCGTGAACGTGTCCACGTTCAAGAACGTGGACGAGACCGGCCTGCTGGCCATCCCGGGTGTGACGTACGTGCCGCTGGTGGGCAAGGTCACCGTGGCGATGCTCGAGCGCAACATCCTGCGGCTCTTCGACAACTTCCACCAGCAGCGTTAGAGAGCATCTTCATCTTTGTCCAGCTTGCATGTCGCACAGAGCCGGGTAGGCACAGGCGCACCAGGGCGGGTCGCGCACCTTGCGGAACGGGACCGAGACGCGCCGGCCGCGCGGCACGACCACGCCGGGCGCGATCTCGTCCGTCTTGCGCGCGGCGATGCCGTGCAGCCAGCCGTAGCGCGCCTCGCCGCGCAGCACAAGCAGCGAGCGCGGCAGCAGCACGACGGCGACGCGCTGCCGCGACGTGCCCGTCGCCGCGCGGAACTCGAACGGCACGGCCGCGCCCAGGCTCAGCGACAGCAGCGCCTCCTCGAAGACCGAGTGCGTGTCGACGTGCGGCGGGATGCCGTCGCCCGGCCCGTAGTCGTTGACCGTGCACTGGTCCGCGACCCACTCGACGATGCCGCGCGCCCGCGCCCGCTCGGCCACCGCGCGCACGACCTCCTTCAGCTCGGTCGGCGTCGCGCGCGGATCGACGCCGTTGCGACCGTAGATGAAGCGTACGCCGTGGTGCTGCACGCGCCGGTGCCGCAGCGCCTCCCACGGCAGCGCGTCCACCGCGGCCAGCAGCGCGCGCTCCTCGTGGGGCGTAACAAAGTCCAGGTGCAGCGCAAGGCCTGGTGGCTGCAGCGATGCCATGTCGATCAACTGGTGAGTCTTACACAGTCAAGACGACCCGTTGCCGCCGCCGTTCACGAGCGCGTGCACGATGCTCAGGAGCGGTGCGTCGGGCGCGCCGGTGATGGGCGTGGACGAGGCGCGGCGCTTGGACGCGAAGCGCCTGGCGCGACGGTTCAGCCGCGACCACGATCGCCCCACATGCAGGGACGCACCCGCTCAGCAGTGACCCGTCCAAGCCGTCGAGGCTGGAGCCGGACCCGCTCGGCCGGCGCTCCATGCGCTGCGGGCGGTGCAAGGCGTGAGCGGCGCGGGTGCGAGCACGACATCAAGAACGCACGCGAATGTCCTGCTCGGAGCGGATCTTGTCGAGCCGCACGGACGAGTTGCGCCGCAGCGACGAGCGGAACTCGCGGCAGTTGACGATGAGTGAGACTGCGTCGGGCTCCCACGGCGGCAGTGAGCTCAGGGCGATGTTGGCCGGGTCTGCCGCGCGCCACACGTGAGCACGCCGCACGACGGCGACGGGCGGACGCACCGACAAGCCGCGTCAGGCGGTCGTCTGCGCCGCGGCCGCACTTGCGCGCGAGGTCGTGCGGCGTGTCGCCTGCGGCTGTCCTGGCGTCGAGCTGTGCGCGGGCGGCTGAGCGGAACGTCATCGCGGCAGGGATCGCCGCGCACCTTGGCGCCATGGTGGATCAGCCACTGCGCGAGCTCGGCATGGTTGCCCAGCACGGCCTCGTGCAGCGCGGTGCTGGCGCGGCGTGTCGCTGTCAGCAGCACGCACGCCGCAACGAGAGCGCGCGCACCGGCCCTGCTCGCCAGGCATGCTCAGCGGAAACTGGTACATCTTCATCACCGCGAGCATCTCGAGGTCGCCGCGGCGCGCGGCCGTGTGGAACGCCGTGGCACCCCTGGGCGCGCGCTCAGCTCGAGCTGTGTGCGTATGCACGACGTCCTCACGCACCGGCTGTCCTGCTGCGTCACCGGCAGCCCGGCCTCGACCAGCTGCACCAGGATCACGACGTCTGTGGTCACGGCGACGCTCGTCTGCGACAGGAGCGCCTCCTCCGGCGTCATGCTGCGCGTAGTGTGTCAGCTCGCTCGTCTTGCGCAAGCGCGCACAACTGCCTACCGCGACAGCAGTAGCGACACAATGTCGCGGTTGCCGAGCACGGCGGCCACGTCGAGCGGGTAGATGTGGTCCCTGCCCTCCGGTGTCTGCGCCTGCACGCCGGTCAGCGCGACCGCGTACTGCGCGCATGTGCACGCGCGCACGCGCACCAGCAGCTTGGATGCGACCACGGCCGGGATGCTGCCGCGCCGGATGTACGAGCGGCTGGGCACGCAGGATGAGCACCATAGCGGGAAGCGCGCAGGCAGCACACTTTGGCGAGCGCGAGTCGGCGGCAGACGGTGGCGGCGTAGGCGTGCGCGACACGTTGCCCGAGAAGCTTGAGCGCGACGCCGTGCGTGCATGCCCGTTTCCGGCGGCGGGCGCTGCCGGGAACCCTCCCGGGCGCAAGAGCAGCGAGTGGCTGCGCTGGCGGTGCTGCGACTGCTGTAGCGGCTGCCGCAGCTGCGGTGGCTGCGGTGCCTGTTCGTTTTGTAGCTCTTGCTGCTGCCGCCTGGGGATGACCGTTCTGCCAGCGCGATGTCAGCCATATCAGCGCATGACACGCGCACGGTCGTGCCTTTGCAGCTTGAGCATCAGCCGGTACAGCTTGAGCGGGATGCCCTGCGCCGGCTCGGCGCCGCACTCGAGCAGCAAGTTGACGATGCGTGCGTTGCCGCGCGAGTTGACGTAGCACGCGAGCAGGAGTGGCGTCATGCCGTACCACGTCTGTGTGAGCGACGCACCGGCCTGATGCGCCGTCAGCAGCTGCACTGGGCGTCGCACGGCGTATAGACCTTGAGCATGAGCATCACCACGTCCTCGAGCTCGTAGCTGACGGCGAGCATGAAGTAGGACGGGCACAGAAACGACCGCACGCTCGCCGTCGCTGCATGCCGCGTCGTCAGCCCACATCAACCAACACCAGCGCGCACGCACAGCCCGGGATCACGCCGCGCAGCAGATCCAGCTCGACCTCTGCGCACACGCTATGAGCCCGCACACACACGCGCACAACATAGCGCCGTACCGGGCAGCGTGTCGAGCACGGCTGTCAAGGTCGGCGCGTTGACGTCTGGCGGGAAGTCGCGCGACAGAAACTGCAGCACGATCGCCTCCAGGTTCTCGGCCATGGCCATGAGGAATACCTGCACGACGCTGCACGCACGCGTCAGCACACTCGCGTGATGACCTCGTGGAAGCACACCTGCTCGGCGGTGCGCGCATCAGCTCCGAGGGCAATGTCGACGCGAGCTCGATCGCCTGCTCCGTGCGGTGGTCCTGGATCGCCAGCCGCAGCAGGTGCAGCGTCTCTGCGCGCGCCGCACGCCGTCATTCGGTGCAAGTAAAGATAATCTGCTTCGCACACCTGCGAACGACTTGCGCTTCGTGCGACGCAGCCGGAAGAACGAGTTGAGCCGCTCGATGGCCGCGAGCGTCGTGGTGATGGCCTTGGACCGCGGCAGCTCGTATTCGCGCAGCACGTCCTTGCGCTGCCGCAGCTCCTTGTCTGCCGCGCGCCTGTCATGTTTGGCTGGGCGCGCGCACACGCCGCGCACCGCGCCGCCGCAACTTGCCCGTCAGCGCGTCATCGCCGTCAGCACTGCTCCACCGCGAGATCGGCTGCCGCGCCGCCGTCGCCCCTTCGGCCTGCGCGGCCAGCTGCGCCGCGTGCGCCTCGTGCAGCTGCCAGAGCAGAGCGCGCTGCCGCTGCCGGTGGCGGTCGGCGCGGGCAAACTCGGCGCGCGTGCGCAGCCGCCCGTCGCTGTGCACGTGCTGCTCGACCGACGCGGTCATGCTCGCGCCGTCACCGCTCAGGCTGCCGCGCCGGCGCGCGTCGGGTGCGGGCGAGGCCTCGCGTGAGAGCGTTGGCGTCGAGAGCGACACGGCCGCGGCGAGCGCGTCTGTGCCGCGCCGGTCGCGGGCGTCAGCACAGCAGCGCGGGTGTCATCATCGGAGCGCGCACTGAGCGACGTCGTGCGGAAGCTCAGGCGCCGCCCGGCCGCGGCCACGGACGGCGCAGACGGCGACGACGCGCCGGTCTCGCTGCCGAGATCCATCTGTGTGTGCGCCAGTTGACCTTCAGCCCGCATTGAAGTTACCGTGAGCGATGGCTGCTCTCGGCCGATGCTTGCCGGCTGTCGCTCACAGCGTGCATGGCGCAAGCGTGCCCATTCTGCCTGGAGGCGCTCAGCGCGGATGCGGGACGGACGCCGTGCCTGCACCCGATCTGCGCCGCGTGCGTGCGCAAGATGACCGACGCGCGCCGCAAGTGCCTGTTCCTGCTCGGCCTGACGTACTGCCACGCCGAGTTTGCCCGCGCCGACCTGCTCGAGCCCGCCGCAGCGACGGCCGATGCGGTGGCGACGGTGTGCCAGTCGTGCGAGGACGCGCCCGCGACGCACCGCTGCGAGACGTGCGCGATCGACCTGTGCACGACAGAGGCCGAGGCGCACCAGCGCGCCAAGGTGAACCGGACGCACGTCGTGACGGCCAAGCCCGGCGCGGCGACGAGCGTGCCGACGTGCAAGGCGCACCCGGCCAACCGCGCGACGCAGTTCTGCGACCGATGCGACCAGCTCGCCTGCGTCGACTGCATCACCGCGCCGCACAAGGGCCACCCGTTCGTGCCCGTCGCCAAGGCCTCGAGAAGCAGCACGCGGCCATCGTCACGCTCGGCAGCGCGCTCGAGCCGCAGCAGCAGAAGGTCAAGGCGGGCATCGACGCGATCGAGGCCGACATCGCGCGCCTCGAGGAGCTCAAGCGCACGGGCCTGGCCACGGTCGACGGCTTCTTCGACCCGCTGATCGAGCCGCTGCAGCGCAAGCTGGACGAGCTCAAGGGCCGCAAGCACGAGCTCAAGCACGTGTTTGACCGGGCGCTGACGGCCGACATCAAGGCGCTGCTCGAGCAGAAGGACGCGCTCGTGCTGATCGACGACCACCTGGCGAGGGCGCGCGCGGCGGCGGAGGCTGCACCGGCGGGCGAGTCGGCACAGGCTGCACGCGAGCGCGGGCAGCTTGTGGCGCGCCTGAAGACGCTCGAGGAGCAGCCGATCAACGACGTGCCGCTGGTGGGGCAGACGACGGCGGTGGTGTTTGGACCGCGGCCGACGGTCGAGGCCGTGCTCAAGGCGGACACGAGCAAGCTGGGCCAGGTCAAGATTGTGCCGCTGCATGGACCCGCTGGAGGCGACTACCGCACGCTTGGCCAGCCCGTGCGCGCGATCGGCAACGGCACAAACGGCAAAGCGGCTGGACAGTTCAACTTGCCGCGCGGCGCCACGTTCACAGCGCAAGGTCAGCTTGTCGTCGCAGAGTACGGCAACACTCGCCTGCAGTTCTTCTCGCCCGACGGGACGCATCTGCGCAGCGTGGCGACATCGGGCAACCCTTATGGCGTCGCTGTCACGCGGAATGGCAGCATCTGGGTGGCGCTTAGTGAAAACAACCACCTGGAGCTGCTCAACGCCGAGACGGGCGCGGTCGAGCGCACGATCAAGTGCG
>CALSCO010001810.1:0-15444 GCA_943704415.1 Parvularia atlantis | reverse complement strand
CCCCTGTCCTCCTCGCCTTCGCCGCGCCCCGTCCCCACCGCCGTCTCACTGCTGCATTCGTGCCACCTAGCCCGACCGCGGACCGGCGACATGAGCGGCTTCTACGTGCGCCACGCCAACGGCCTGTACGCCTCGCCCGAGAACGTGCGTCGCTCTGGGGGCATTCCCCCCCCCCCTTGTGCTCGTGCTCACGCCGCACGCTCGCACGCAGGGCGTGGCCGCCCCAAACGTGCCGCTGGTGCTCGTGCAGGGCCCTGCGCAGCCGTTCATGATCTTCCGCTTTGAGCGCGAGTGCCTGGTGCACGCGGCGTCGGGCCTCGTCGTGCATCCGCAGGGTGCGCAGCGGGCGGCGCCAGGTCGCGTCAGGTGGCGCCAGGTGACGTTTGCGTGGCGCGCAGGCGGCACCGCCAACGACGACACGGTGCTCGTGCTGCAGTCCGGTGCGCGCACAGCTCGAATATCGGGGCGTCGCGTACGCGGCTGACGACGGACGCGCGCACAGGCGGCCTGGGCGAGCCGCGGCTGCAGATCAGCCACCACGACGGCCATCTGTTCCACCCGGCCACGGGCCGCCTCGTGCACCCGCTCGGCGGCCAGCCCGTGCCCGGCGCCAAGCTGTGCTTCTACCGCGGCGGCATGGGCGAGCAGCGCCTCGCGTTCAACCTGGGTGCGGCCGATGGCGCCCTTGTTTTGCGCGGCGATGGCTGACAAGATCGGGCGCGCAGAGGCGACCATGCCCGCCGGCGGCACGTTCACGGTGCAGCCGGGCGTCGTTGGTGTGCTGCGCCACGTCGAGAGCGGCGTGCGTGGCGCCCGGCGCGCCATACGCGCCTGACGACCGCACCGCAGCTCGTGATCGCGCCCAACGGCGCCGCCGTCAACAACGTGTTCCTGCACCTGGACAGGCAGACCCACCCGGCGCCGCACTTCCGCTTCGACGCGTACGGTTGCGTGCAGCACGTGCAGAGCGGCCTTTACATCCATCCGCGTGCGTTTCGCGCGTGACCGCGTCTTGCGGCGATCCCCAACCGCGGGCGCGCGCAGACAACGGCCGCGCGGTGCAAGACACCCGGCTGGTGCTGTACGAGGGCGGCGGCGAGGACCGTCTGTGCATGCGCCTGCAGAACGGCTACCTTGTGCACCAGAAGAGCGGCCTGGTGCGCTCCTGCTTCCCTTGGTGTGGTTGGCACTGAGCCGCGCACGCACGCACAGCTCGTGCACCCGCACAACGGCAAGGGCAAGCTGCACGTGCCGCTGGTCTTCTGGCCGGGCGGCATGGGCGAGCAGCGTGCGTGGCGGCGCGCGCACAAAAGGGCGGTTGCACAGGCTCACGCTGCGCGCAGGTTTGCTGTTTGAGTTTGTGCCGGTCAACGTCGTCGTGGTACGCGCGCGGCAGCTTCGCTGGCCAGGTTCATGGCTCACGCTCGCGCACACGCCCGTAGACGACGACCGCGACCGCGGCTGTTCACGCACCGCGCATGCTTGTGCCCGCAACCGTGACCGTCACGACCACGACGACGGCCAAGGCGCCAGTCGCGCCCGCGGTGGCCATGCCCGCGGCGATGCCGCCTGTGCCCGCATACATACCCGCGCCGAGCGTACCGGCTGTGGCCAACCCGACCGCGTCGCTCAAGCCGTCGAGCAACGCGCGCGGCTGGATCAAGCACATCAACTCGGGTGCGCGCACCTCGCGCTGTCGTCGCAGGCCGCACACCAACCCGCGGCCCCTGACACAGGCCTCTACGTCATGGCCGACGGCCTCGTGGCCGCGCCCAACACGCCGCTCGTGCTCGCACCGCAGGCGTACAACGACCCGCGCATGCTGTTTGAGTGGGACCGCGGCTGCATCCGCCACTCGGCCAGCGACCTCATCGCCGTGCCGGTGCGCGCATCCTACCGTTGTCATTGCTTGCCGCTGAGCGTCGCGCTCGACAGGGCGGCCCCGGCGCGCCGGGCGTCCCGATTACCTTCGCGCACGTCAACCCGGACGCGGCGATCGCGGTGCGTATCTCGTTTCACCACCCAAAAGTCGCGGCTGATGGGCACGCCCTGCGCAGATGCACCTGCGCGACAACATGTGGGTGCACCAACAGTCGGGCACGATGATCGAGGTGGTCGGCGGCAACGCGGTGCCGGGCGCGCGGTGCGCCGTCTGCTCGGCCAGCCGCACCCGCGCGCGCAGCTGACTGAGGCTCACAGGCTCGCGCTGGCCCCGGCCAACATCAACGACAAGCGCAGCATGTTCGCCTTCGAGGTGCCCGAGTTCAACTACGTCCAGCCGCCGCCGTACTGAGCAGTTTTGACCGCCAACCTGTGCCCAAGTCTGATGTTTGGTCCCTCTTTTTTTTTTTTTTGCGCACGCCACCACAAAAAGCAAGCAAGCAAAAAGAAAAAAAAGCGCCGCAGATACGCGGACGCTCAGAAGTACGTCGCCTTGTCGAGGTGCTTGATCCACTCCTCGCGCTCGGCCTCGTTGGCCGCGTTGAGGTAGTAGTCGCGGCCGGCGCGCATGCTGATGCGGATGCCAAACTGCGCGGCGATGCCGTTGGTCGCGTCGCGTGCCGCGCCGCGTGCGCGCGCACCTGCTTGCCCAAGCTCGACAGGTCAAATGACTCGACCGACTTGGCCAGGTCCATCCGCACCACGCCCTTGGGCTGCTTGTCGCCTGTGCCCGCGCCGTCAGCGGCGGTCGCGCGCGCCGTGTGCTGCGGCGGGCGCACCCTTGGTCGCATAGTAGAACAGGAAGTTGTCATTGAGGATAAAGTGGCGGTCGGCCCACTTCTTGGTGTCGGTGCCGCCCTGCTTGGACAGGACGCCGACGTGCGTGTTGCCGCGCAGGGCCGTCGCAAACGACGCGTCATCGAAGACCAGCTGCGCGTGCATGCATGCACGAGGGTCAGCGTCCGCCTGTGACACGCACAACAACGGCTGCGGCCGCACCTTGACGAGGTCGTTGACGTTCGTATATTTGCCATAGATGTGCCGCAGCTTCATCTGCGCCTCCTGGCACTTGACCGCGACGTTGATCAGGTTGACGCGCTCGCGCTCGAGCTTCTCCATCTTGACCGACTGCGTCGCGTTCTTCTTCTTGAGCTCGCGCACGTCGTTCTCGAGCGTCACAATCTTGGCGTCGCGCTTGGCGATCGTCTCGTTGGCCTCCTTCAGCTGCGCCTCAAGCTTGGCGATGCGCTCGGCCGCCGTCGCCGCGTCTGTGCGCGCCGCCCGTCAGCCCAGCACCAACCGTGTTGCGCCACCGCACCGCTCGCGGCCTTGGCCTCGACCGCCTTTTTCTCGGCCGAGAGCACCTCGATGAAGGTCTACTTGGTCGCGATCTCCTGCGCGGCCTTGTCCTGCGTGTCCTTGAGGGTCATCGCGGCCACCTCGTTGTCGTTGCGCCGGCCTGCGCGTCCGTGTGAGAGGCGTGGCGCGAGGCACGGCGCAGGTGGGGCGCACTCTGCTGCTCGTTCAGCAGCGCCCCGCGCGTCTCGGCCACCGTGGCCTTCTCGACCTCGAGCGCGCGGTCGAGCGCCGCGACCTTGTCGCTCAGCGAGCCGATCTCAGTCGTCTTGACCTCGACGTCCTCGCGCAGCTGGAACAGGTCCTCGTTGAGCTGCGCCGTGGTCTCGCGCTCGGCCTGCAGCTCCTTCTGTAGCACGTCCGCCAGATCCTTGAATTGCTGCGGGCGGCGAGTGTGACGCCCGTGATCGCGCGCAGGGTTGCAGCGCACGCACCTCCAGCTTCGAGTGCGACACGGACAGGTCCGCGATCTTCTGCTCCATCGCCCGGCGCGCCTCCTCCTTCTGCCTGCGCATGACGAGGCGCCGCGTCACGGCCAACAACACGCGCACGGGTGCAAGGCACACCGCCGGCGCTCCTCCTTGCGCAGCCGCGCCTCCTCCTCGGCCTTCAGCCGGGCCTCCTCGGCCTCGCGGCGGATGCGCTCCTCCTCGGCCCGGCGCTCCTCCTCGCGCTTGCGCTCCTCTGCGCGCACGGGCGATCAGCGCGCGCTGCGGGTAGTGCACACAAGACCGACGCACCCTCGCGGATGCGCTCCTCCTCCTCACGCCGCTTGCGCATGACCTCCTCCGAGTACAGGCGCTTGCGGGCGTTGCGCAGGCACGGCAACCAGACGCGGACCATGCGCGCCATGAAGCGCGCCCAGCGGCGCCAGTAGCGCACGGCGCGGATCATGCGGATGTTGCGCCCGAAGCGGTTGATCGACACGACGGCCCAGCCGGCCGCGTGGAAGCGCTTCCTGGCAGAGCGCAGCGCAGGTGAGCAGCCCGGTACCGCGGCTTGCACACGCGCGACGCACTTGGCCAGCCACTTCTTGACCTTGCCCACGACGCTCTGCATGGCCTCGCGCGAGTCGTTTGTGAGGTCGTCCAGGAACTGCAGCTTGCCCGCGCGGAAGAAGACCTGGTCGCACCCGCGCTCACGCCCGTCAGCACAGCCGCAGCGCACGAGGGCAGCTGCACCTTGGTCAGGCCCATCTGGAAGTCGCGGCCGCCGTGCAGGTCCAGCGCGACCAGCAGCGCCTCACAGAACGTGATCGGCTTGAGCTTCTGCATGAACGCGGGCAGCTTGGCGGCGTACCTGGACCGCACATCAGCCTCTCCTGCTGACGCGCGCGGAACATGCACCGCTCGTAGAGGTCGTCGAACGCGATGCGCGTCGGGAAGCCCGCCTGCATCAGCACAAGCGCGACGCACATGCCGCTGTACTGTAGCTGCTGCATGACACTCGCGTTGTCAAACTGAGTGGGCCGCCGTCAGCGACGTCCACCAACATAACGCACGCCTTCGCGGCACCTTGTTGGGCGACTGCACGCCGTTGGGCTTGATGCAGCGGATAAAGTGCGAGTTGGTCGACTGAAGCTTCTCCATCAGCACAGTCAGCTGCACCGCGCGGGCGGGTCAGAGGCGAGCGAGGCGCGCGCGACTGGGCACGCGGCGCACCTGCTTCTGGAACTTGCCGCCGACGCTCTTGAAGCGGCCGCCGGTCGCCTGGCCGTGCTTCTCTGCGAGCGCGCTGCCGTGAGCGATGGGCGGCAGCAGCAGCAGCAGCAGCACCGCCGCACCCTCCTCCTCCTCCTCCGTCTTCTTCGGGAAGAGCGACTGCACGAACGGGTTGGTCGCCGAGCTGAGCAGCTGGATCAGGTCGTCGTGCAGGCTGTCGTTGTTCTTGGCGAGGAAGCCCTGCGTCTCATACATGACCTCGCCGGCAAAGTGCTTGACGACAAAGGCCTGTGCGCTGCCATGAGCGACCGCCGTGAGGCCAGCACCAGAGCGCGCACCTCGTCCTCGAGCAGGCGCTTCTTCTTCTTGAGATACGCCGGCTTGTCGAGGAACTCGTTGTTCGAATGCGCCGTGTGCACCTGCCCGCCGCGCCATCAGCGCGTGACACAGGACAGCCGCCGCGCCTCACCTTGATCGCGAACGTCTTGTCGGTCGCCTTGGGCACGATGCACTCCTCGTCCAGCAGCGAGAGGATGCCCGAGGGCTTGCCCTCGAACAGGTCGATGATGCTCTGGTTGTCCTGCGTTACGCGTGCTCCACGTCAGACGCCGCGGACGGGCACGCAGACACCGAGCGGGCGTACCTTGTAGTCGACCTTGCGCCAGCGCAGGCCCTCGAGCTCGTAAATCTCCTGCTCCTGGCGGAGGATGTTGACGTTGAAGTACTGCTGGATCTTCTCGTTGGCAAAGTTGATGCTGCGCGCCCGTCTGAGCGGCCAGCAGGAGCCGCGCACGACCGCACCACGCACCACAGCTGCTCAAAGCTGTTCTGCTCAAAGATCTCGAAGCCCGAGATGTCGAGCAGGCCGATGACTGCGCGCACGTGCGTGAGCTGCACTCCCTCGCCATGCCGGGTGCGCGACACGCACAGTTAGACGAGTTGACGCACGGGATCGACTGGTTGATGCGCGACACGAGCCAGTCAAACAGCTTGCCGTACACGAACTTGGCCAGCGCGTCGCGCGTCGACGCCGCTTCCTGCAAGGGCGTCGGCGGCTGGGCGGCGCGCGCAGGCAGCCACGCACCACCGGGTTGAGCGGGATCTTGAACACGTCGCCCTTGCCGCCGGCGACCATCAGGCGCGTGAGCAGCTTCTCCTTGAGTGCGGCCGCGTCGAGGCCAAACAGCTGCGCGACCAGCGCCGTCGGCTCGTCGCTCTCGATCTTGGTCTCCTCTGCGTCGTCTCGTGAGCAGATGCGCGCACGCGGGTCAGCGGCGAGCGCATACCCTCCTCGCCGAGCGCAAACGCGATGTCGCCCATGTGCAGCAGCGCCGACAGCACGCTGAACACGTTCTTCTGCTCGGCCGCATTCAGGCCGAGCTTGGTCAGCGACGCTTGCATCTGGCGGCGCGCCGGCACAGTCAGCACGGGCCGTGCGGACGGGTGAGCGCGCGCCGTGGCAAAGTCGGCCACGTCGTCGATCGTCTCGACCGTGTAGCAGCCGCTGCGGTTGAGGTAGCGTGTGGCATCGGCCGCGGGCAGGCGCAGGTCCTGGAACAACGGTAAACGTTAGCGGCGCCAAGCGGCCATGCTCGACGTAGCACCTTTTTTTGGTCCGCCGACGCGCCCTGGAGCAGCTGGTAGAAGATGTGGAAGTTGCGCTCGCCCTTGGCCTGCTGCACCAGGCGCGACTTCTCGAGCAGGTACGTCACAATCGACGCGCCGGCGACGTGCGCCGCGCTGTCAAAGTGCATCTCTGCAATCGCGGCATCAACGCATGCGCGCCGCGCAACAAGCGTGTGCGCACCCGTGAACTTGCCGAAGCGGCTCGAGTTGTTGTTGCGCAGCGTCTTGGCGTTGCCTGTGCGCGCGCGCGCGCGTCACGCACCGGTCGCGAGAGCGAGAGCGCGCAGGCGCACCAAACGCCTCGAGCACGGGGTTGGCCGCGAGGATCTTGCCCTCGAGCTCGTCGAGCGTGCCGACGGGGCCCGAGCCGCCAACGGCGGTCATGAAGCGCATGACGTACTTGCACGTCTGCGCGCGTGCGCACTCACAGCGTCAGCGGGCGGCATCACCGCGCCACGCAGCACCGCGCACCTCGGTCTTGCCCGCGCCCGACTCACCGCTGATGTGCGCGCGTCAGTGCACCGCCCGAGCGCGCACAGGGCGGCCCCCGCCGCACCTCACGACAATCGACTGGTCGCGCTTGGCCATGCGCATGTTGCGGTACGCGCGGTCGGCGATGGCGTAGACGTGCGGCGGCAGCCGGCCGAGGTTCTTGCCGTAGTACTCCTTAATCGTCTCGGTGCTGTACAGCGGCAGCTGCTTATACGGGTTGACGGCGATAAGGATGTTGGCCGTGTACCTGCGCCGCCGCGCTCTCAGCCGACGGCGCGCAGAGGCGGCGGGGCGATGTGCGCGCACGTGTAGATCTGGTCCTTGCTGTAGCGGATGCGGATGTTGTCGAGCAGCGACGGGTCGTGCAGGAACATCTGCCGCCGGCGCCCGTTCTCAGCGCGCCCGCATCGCCACGCCACCGCCGCGCACCAGCTCCGTGTTGTCGTTGACGCCGTTCATGTGCGGCGGGTTGACCGGGAACACTGCGCGACGCGAAACGGCGCGTCTCAGCCGTCGTTCCGTCGCGCCGACCGCGCCGCGCCGCACCGACATCGACCGAGACCGTCTGCGTCTTGTACGCCTCGTCGAACACGGTCACGCTGAAGTTGTCCTCGTCGTGTTCCTTCACCGTGAACAGCTGCGCGGCGCCGCGGCGTGAGGCGCCCCCGAAAATAGCCTGGCCTGCGACAGAGGCGAAACGCGGATGCGACCAGGGCGCCGCCCGAAAGAACGGTCGGCCGCGCCCACGTGCGGCAGCGGCGCCGGCGCACGCGCGCAGTCTGGCACAATGCGGCGCAGTGCGTGCGCGGCGGACGCACGAGCGGGGAGGACGAGCGCGGCAATCGAGCGAAGAAAGACAGCACAAGCTCACAGAGGCTCACACGCACCTTGTACGCGTCCTTGTCGTCCACGACCCACACGCGGTCGCCCTTGGAGATCTTGAACGCCTGGTGCAGCGCGGCCATCGACTGGGAGCGGGCGAGCGACATCGGTGCGGCGCGCTCGGGGTGGTGGTGAGACGGTCCTTCGTGTGAACGCGCTCAGCGAGCCCGGAATAGAATAGAAGCTTCCAGAAGCATCTGCGGGTCCCGTGCAGAGCCGCCGGACGGCAAGGGGCAAAGGGGAAGGGCAAGGACACGCGCGGCACCAAGCGCGCGGCGCCCGAGTATGACGGCGACGAGGCGGCGCACGATGCGAAGCGCGCCGCGGTCGAGACGCCAAGTGCGCGCTCTCGTGTTCTGAGCCTGTCCTGTGTCTCTCGCTCAGCCTTTCACGAACACTTCTGTTCGATCACTGGCCGTCCGGTCTCGTCGTACTCGGCCTTGGCGACCCTGCATGTGCGCGTGTTCGTGTGAGCGGCGTCTACCCGTCCGTGGCGGTGCGCACCACATCTGGTGAAACGAGCCGAGCGAGGCCAGGATGGACCCGCCGATCCACGACGAGAAGCGGCGCTCGATCGAGCTCGGCGACGCAATAACCTTGGCCTTGAGCTGCGAGCGCTCGTCAGCAGCACGCCGCACAGAGACCGCGCTCGACGCGCACCGACGCCGCGAGCTGCGACACCTCGCTGTGCACGCGCTCTGGCAGACCTGGCATGAGCGATGTCCCACCTGGAGCGAGCGACTGAGTGCGGGCGCACGCGTAGCGCAGACAGAAGGGGCGCGCACCCGTCAGCACCGTCGATGCCAGCAGCGGCTGCCACAGCTCCGAGTCGCACAGCTTGAGCGAGTGGTGGATCATCTCGTGCAGGCTGATATAGTTGTCGGTGGACACCTGTTGCGCGCGCGTCTGCGGTCGGTATGCGGCCGCAAACCACACATGATGCGCACCCGCGGCAGCGTGTAGTACTTGGCCGGGTGGAAGAGCGCCTCGCCGATGCGCAGCCGCTCAATGCCAAACAGGCTGTTGTAACCGTCCGGGAACTCGTAGGGGCGCTTGGGCTGCACCACGAGCCGCCTGCGCAAGCGCAATCAGCGCCGGCGTCTGCAGCGGCGCCCGCCCGCACTCCTCGGCGTCGTCGAGCGCGTGCGGGTGCGACACGCCGCAGACGGTCTCCTTGAAGTCGGCCGCGACGTGTAGCTTCTGGTAGTCGAGGAAGCTGTGCGTGCCGTGTCAGCAAGCACCGCGGTGAGCAGCAAAGTGCGCGCCTCGATGTCGACTTGCCGAGGTCGCGCAGCTTGGTGGGCGACGGCTTGCCGGGCTCGGACGCTGCGCAACCGTCAGACGCACATGCTGCGCGCACACGCACGGTGCGAGCCAGGCATACCACGCTTCTCAGCGACGGTGTACGACGGGTTGACCTTGACGCCGAGCTGCTGCTCGAGCATGTTGAGCGTGAGCTGCGTGAGCGCGTTGCCGGCAAGCGTCTGCTTGACGATGCCTGCGCGTGTACCGTTGCGCGTCAGTCGGCACCGCGCAGCCGCAGCTGGCGCGCACGCACCGTTGCGTATCACGTAGCCGTCAAACACGGGCGTGACAGAGGTCATCGCCGCGCCGGCATCGACCACCAGCGCGCTCGGCCGGCCGCACGAGTACCTGCGCAGCGTGAGCGGCTTAGCCGAGGCGGTGGTGGGACGCGCACGCACGCCGAGAGCACGGCGTTCTTGCAGATGAAGAGCGCCGGCACGTTGTACTTCTCAAAGATGATCTCGGCGGTCTTTTCCCTGTTGTCGCGTGTGTTGAACGACGGCTCGGCGATCAGCAGCGGGTGCTGTGCGTGCGCGAATCAGTATTTGTACACCCCGTGCGACCAGTGCGCTCGCGCACCTCGGCCGGGCTCGTGCGCAGGCACTCGCCAAAGGTGTACGACCAGAGCTGCTCGACCGCGTCCCAGTCGTGTACTGCCGTTTCGTGTAAGCGTCACGCGGGCGCGCACACAAGGCGCAGCAGGCGCACTCAGGCCGTCCTTGAGCGGGTTGGTCATCTCCATGTGGTCGCGGCGCAGGGCGACCGCGTTGTCGCCGATGTAGCTGCAAGACGGGCGCTGTCAGCTGCAGCATCCATCGCCTTGCGCCGCCACGCACAACTTGCGCCGCCGCGCCGCGCCCGCCGCGCCGCCGCCGTCCACGTCCATCGCCGCGGCCGTGTCGGCGCCGGGCGTGTTGTCCTCGACCGCGCCGAGGTCGGTCGGGATCACGTACTTTGGCTGTGCAGCGTGCATCGCATCGCACATCAGCCGCCTCACGCGCGATCGCTCGGCATCCGCGCACCGTGTCCTCGCCGGCAAAGCCAGCCTTGGTCCACTGCGACCCCGTGTCGAGCACGAGCGCCGACACCTCGTCTGCGCGCCGTGTCGCGCGCGCCGTGAGTGGGACGACGACGAGAGGGCGCGCAGAGGGCGCAGCGGCGCCGCACCACCGCCATACACGGCCATCGTCAGCGTATCGTGCGAAACCAATGGTGGCGATCTCGTCGCGTTTCCGTTGTTTACCGCTTTTTCACGCGCGTGCCGCGGCGCCTTTCGTCTGCTGCTCGTCTGCCGCGTGGCGAACGCGGCCTGCGGTGGCTGCACGGACGGTGGGCGGGCGCAGGGAGGCCGCGCCATGGCGCCGCGCCGCGTGAAGCGTGACGGCCGACAGCGGGAAAAACTCTTGCAGTTTGCCATTGCATTTTTCGCTTCGCCGGCCGCACGTGCGCCACGTTTTCCGTGCGCTGCGCGTCGCGCGCGCTGCCGCGGTGCGTGTGTCGTCGCCGTGCTGCGCGGGTGCCGTCCGCGGTGCGGGTGCGGAGGGAGGGAGAGAGGGGAGGGCGAGTGAGGCGCAACGGCCAACGGCCGCGTTTCATCGGTGCCGCACGTGTGTCTCCTTTCTCCTTCTCGCTCCTCTCTCTCTCTCTCTTGTCCCGTTCCCCACGCCGCTTCCCGTGCCGCGCACCGTGCACCGCACCGCATCGGGCGCACCGCGCTCATCCGCCCGCAGCGCCGCAGTGCCGTGCCGCGCCGCCGCCCCGATGGCCGAGGACACGCTCACGCTGTACGAGGTGCGGATGCCGCGCGCGCACGCCTCCTCCGCGGCCCCCTCCTCACGCGCCGCGCACCGACCCGCAGCGGCTGCTCAACACGGACCATCCGTGGTGCCGGTACTGCGGCACGACCGAGGACGCGCACTGGCGCCCGGGCCCGTGGGGCTCCAAGACGCTGTGCAAGTGCGTCGCGTTGCCGTCGCCGTGCCGCACGCGGCTGACGGGGCGCATCGCGGGGCGCATTGACGCAGCCGCCACGGGTGCGACTACCGCGGGTACGGCAGCTCGACCAAGCGGCAGCGGCTCGACCTGAGCTCGTACGAGGACGAGACGCGCGAGGACCGCCGGCGGCCGATCGTGCAGCAGAGTGCGTTACCGCAGCACAAGGCCCAACATGCGCGCTCACGGCGACGGGCGATCGCGCGCAGTCTGCTGCGTCTGCGGGTCCGGCGAGGGCGCCGAGGGCAACCGCATCGTCGCCTGCGCGGGGTGTCCGTGGGCGTACCACCAGAAGTGCCGCGAGCAGGCCGTGGCGGACACGGACTGTGCGTTCGCCCGCTGACCTCGCGTTGCCGCGCTTAGGTAACGCCGGCGCGCCGCAGTGGCCGTGGGTGGGCTCTGGTTCTGCGCCGAAGGGTGCCGCGACAACCGCCTCAAGCTCAACACGAGTGCGTGGCGCGCACGTGCGCGCGATCGGTGGCGTGGGCTGAGCACGCACGTGCGCGCAGTCACGCAGTGCTACGGCAAGGTCATCCCGCACCACGCCAACAGCGACAAGTTCGCCACGGCCGACCCGTCCACGCGCCCGCGCATCGTCCGCCCCGTCGGCAAGCGCGACCGCGCCAACAGCGGCTCGTCGTCGTCGTCGCTGGGCCGGCGCGACGGCAGCGTCAGTGCGTCGCGGTCTCGCAAACAAAGCCGTGCGCACAGGCACTCACGCCGCGCCGCGCAGAGAGTGGCAAGCGCGCGCGCATCGCCCGCCCGGACGAGGAGGACGATGGTGGCGACACCGACTCGGCGCTGATCGACGGCGAGGCCACGATGAGCGACTCGGACGGCGACGGCGACCTCGACAGCGCAGGCGAGTCGCTCGCCGTGCGCCCACCGCGCCACCGCGTGGACAGCGTACCGCTCGATATGTATATCCGCCGGCCGGACGTGACCAAGCTGCCGCGTGCGTGATGCACTTGCGTGTCACGCGTGACCGGGCTCATGTGCGCACCCGCAGAGCCCTCGTGGCGATTCTTGCCGGCGACAGGGACGCCGGCCGAGACGGGCGGTGCGGGCCACGGCGCGAGCGGAAGCAGCAGCAGCGGCGGCGGGGGCGCGCTCGACCCCCTCACGCTCGAGATCATGTCGACCGTGGGGCACGAGGAGTACCTGCTGTCGGATGCGTCGGAGGACTCGGACGAGTCGTATACGAGCCGGCATGCGCCGTTCGAGGACATGGAGCGCACGCTGTGGGCGGTGCAGTGCCGCGCGATGGGCTCGACGCTGCTGCCGCGGCACGCGACGCAGTGGCTTTGACTTTTCTCTTGCTTGTATTTCTTCCCCTCTTCGTTCACCCGTCCTGCCTCTCGCCGTCTGCCCTTTCCCCCGCACACGCACCTCAACCACCCGGCGCGCCCGCTGCCCGTCCCCGCCGGTCTCCACCCTCTTGCACAGCACACACCGCCCCATGAACCTTCTAACTTATGTCCCTGTTGTGTGGCCTCCCGATGGCACCGCCCACCAGCGTCGGGGGAAGCCGCTCATGTGCGCCGTGCGTGTGCGACGTGCGGCACTCAGTCGCGGGTGGAAGCGTACAGCCGACACATGGAGACGCACAGGGGTGCGAGCAGCGAGGCGGGGCCGGGCGGGGCCGCACGCTCAGGCGCGGATGATGCGATGCTCCTGCTCCATGCGCTCGTGGAACTGCTCCAGCGGCACCTGGATCACGTTCTCGGCCGCGCCATCGCGGGTGCGCGTCGCGCTCGTCGGCAGCTTGACGGCGGTCTCAGGCATCTCGCCGTCGGCGACGATGTACTTCTCGACGCCTGCGCGACGCCAATGCGTCAGCGTGCTGCACGGGACGAGCACGGCAACAGCAGCGGCGGCGCGCACCGCGCTTCTTGCCCGCGGCCGCGGCGAGCTCCTCGAGCGTCAGCAGCCCGTCGGCGTTCTTGTCGGCCGAGGCGACGACCTTGTCGAGCAGCGCGCCGAGGTCGGGCACCTGCGCGCCCGGGTTGTTGGCCAGGAACAGCGCCGTCATCTCGGCCTTGTCGAGCGCGCCGCTTGCGTCGGTGTCGAACTGCGCAAAGATAGCGCGCTGCTCCTCAGCGCTGTGCGCGACCGGCCTGCGTATCACCCGTCGTCGTCAGTCGCACGCTTCACGAAAGAGCACGGTCGACGCACGTGCGCTTCATCTGCTGCTCGGCGACGGCGACGGCGGCCAGCAGCGCCACGAGCGCAAGGGCGACGACGGCGCGGGCCATGAGCGCTGAGCTGCGACCGCGCCCGCTGTTATTCGGAGGCGCGCATTTTCCCGCGCAGCGCGTGTGGCGCGGGTGGGGCGTAGAGGCGCACGTGCGCCGCGCAGTGTGGGTGGGAGAGGTAGGCGCGAGCACGCACGCGCGCAGAGAAGTCTAGAGAGATAAGCGTGCGACAGAGAGAGAGAGAGAGAGAGAGAGAGAGAGAGAGAGAGAGAGCGTAATATCTCGCGCCAGGTGCGACCTGTCGCGCGAGCGTTTCAGCGCTTGTTTGGCCCCGCCGACCATTGGCCGCCGCGCGTTTCGCCCTACGCAACGCGTCTCGTCTTCGCGACACGTCGCAAGCGCGTTTCGAGCTGTGGCGTTCACTTGACTATCGTGACAGCGACCCCACAAAGGTCACGGGATGCGTCTCATCAGCGTCGTCGCCCTCCTCGTCGCGGCCGCGGCCGCCGCCGCCCACGCCGCCTGCCCCGGCCAGCGCCTGCGCGCGATCCCGGCCGACCCGGGCGCGCGCGGCCCGTGGCCTGTGGGTCTGCGCTCGGTGCAGGTGCGCAGCGCCCTTGTCAGCGCTTGCGTCTTGTTTGACACCCGTGCGAACGCGCGCAGCTGACGGACCGCAACTTCACCGTCGGTGCGCGTCGCGCGTGCGGCAGCCAGAGCGCGCTCACAGCGGGCGCGCAGACATCCTCTACCCCGCCCAGCCGGGCTCGGAGACCGGCAAGCAGCAGATCGTCTACTCGCTGCGCGACAACTACATGCCGCCGCGCCAGGCCGCCAAAATCCCTGACGAGGACGGTGCGCGCCGCTCGCCCTCGCCAGCCTCAGCGCATCCTGACCGCGACGCACAGACCCGCCGCAGCCCGTCGAGGCGTTCCGCGACCTGCCGCTGGACCAGGCGTTCGGCCCGTACCCCGGTGCACAGCCGCCGTCATCGCGCTCAATAGCGTGCTGATCGGCTGAGACGTGCGCACAGTGCACATCCACATCCACGGCACGGCCGGCTTCCGCTCGGCGTCGGCGCACCAGCTGACGCACATGGCCTCGCGCGGCTTCATCGTCGCGGCCGGCGACCATCCGGGCCTCAACCTGGGTGACATGATGCGCCTCGGCAACGGCAAGGAGGTCGACCTGACGGGCGACTTTTACAAGATCCTGGATGAGCTCGACACACTCGCCAACCCGGACCTGCAGTTCCTCCGCGGCCACATCAACACGACGCTGCTCGCCGCCTCGGGCCACTCGGCCGGCGGCAGCGGCGTGCGCCCCGTCGGCGACCGCGCGAGCGTGATCATGCCGATGGCGACCTCGGGCGGCGTCACGCCGGGCGCGGCGCTCAAGTCGGTGCTCGTGCTCGCGGGCAACGAGGACGGCGTGGCCAACTACGAGGGCTCGTGCGTCTGGGCGCATGATTTTTTTTTGTGCGCGCTCGCTCACACATACACATACGCAGGCTGTCAGGCTACGAGCGTGCGCCGTCGCCTAAGCGCTTCGTCGGCCTCGACCGCGCCGGCCACCTGTTCTGCACGGACCTGTGCTGGATCGGCGAGGAGGATGGCGGCCTGGTGCAGATCGCGATCGAGTGCGTCTGCGCCAGCCAGCACGCGCGCTCAACTGAGCGCTGAGCGTGGGTGCGCCTCGCAGCCACGGCATCTACATCGCGTACCTGTTTGCAGGCCTTGGCACGGACGGCTGTGACGCCGACCAGGTCAAAAACGCCCCGGCGTGGTGCGCCTCCCCTTTGTGCCTTTCCGCGCAGCCGTCTCACCCGCGGCCGCGCCACCACAGGGACATCACCAACTTTGCGATGGCCGCCGCGCAGGAGGAGCTGCTGCTCTGCAACGCGGCGATGGCCGAGCAGCTGCGCCAGATCGAGTCGCTTGTGCCGAACGTGTTCGAGTACCGCGAGTCGCTGTGACAGCCGTGCCTCCGCCCCCCCC
>CALSCO010001797.1:0-12115 GCA_943704415.1 Parvularia atlantis | reverse complement strand
CCCCCCGTCAACATAGCACACGCGAATCGCCACTGCGCGCACTGGTGCACTCAAGGTAGCCGCCGCGCTGGCCGCACTCGCCCACGACGCCCTTGGAGACGCTGTGGAACGAAAACAGCTCAACTGACGCGTACTCGGGGCCCATGCTGTTCGCGGCCGGCTGAGCGCAGGCATGGTGGCGGCAGCGGTTGCGTGCGTGTGTACCTGCGCAGGACCTTCTTGAACGAGTGAAAGGGGCGGTCGTGCTTGTCGTAGACGTTGATCTGGTAGACCTCGTCGGCCAGCAGGACGAGGCGCTCGCGCTTGCACAGATCGACGATCTCGCGCATGTTGCTGAGCGAGAGGCACTGGCCTGTCGGGTTGCCCGGGTTGATGACGACGATCGCGCGCACGTCTACGCCCTGGGCGCGCTGCTGCTGGAGCAGCTCGAGGATGCGCGCGGGCTGGCGCGCCGGGTCAGCGGGCGTGTGCGTGTGCGTGTGCGAGAGTGTGCGGTCGGTGCGCACCGACAGGCTCCAGTCGTGCGCCTCGTCCAGCTCGTAGTAGGCGGCCTGGCCGTTAAGCAGCGTCATCGCCGCCGAGTAGAGCGGGTACTGCGGCAGGGGGATGAGCACGCAGCAGCTGGGCCCAGCGAGCAGCGCCGTCATGATGCTCTTGACGCCGTCGCTCGCGCCGGCCGTGAGGAAGATGTGCTCCGGATCGGCGGGGAAGCCGTCGCGCTCTGCGGGCAGCGGCGGCGTCAGTGCCTCTGCACAGGCCGCAGGCCACGCGCAAGCGCGCACACCCTCGATGAACCGCGCGACGCTGCGCCGGATGTGCGGCACGCCCTTCGAGTGGCTGTAGGCGCCCATGCTCCCGATCGCCTTGTGCAGGACCTGCGCGCGCCGTCTCAGCCCCGCGGCGCAGAGGCAGCGGGCGCGGGCGGCCTCGCCTTGGCGCGCGCGATTGCGTCGGCCGGGAAGAGCTTGAGCACGTCGGCGCGGCGGGCGTCGTCGAGCAGGTGCGGCGCCTGCAGCAGCGCCGTGACCTGGCGGAAGAAGGTGAGCGGCGGCTGCTGCAGCTGCTGCGGGTTGCCGATGTTGCAGTGCACGACCTCGCGGAACGGCAGCGTCATGTCGCCCTTGGCGAGCGCCTGGCGCCGCGGGGCCGCGTCACGTCAGCGCCGGTGCCGCCGTCGGTCGCGACGCGCCTCCTTCAGCTGCTCGGCCCGGACGGCCAGCAGGCCGCGCACGGCGTACTCGGCCTGGACGACGTGCGGGTTGAGCGCGGCCACGCTCAGCACCTTGCCCTTGTCGTGGTGGCCTGCGCGTGCGCGCGGGGCAGCGGCGTCAGGCCTCGTGCGCGGCGGCAGCGGGTCGGCCCACCGTTCATCCTCGTCGTCGTCGTCGTCGTCGTCGTCAGCGGTCGGCGCGCGAGCGCGAGCGGGCGGGCGGCAGCGGCGACGGTGCGGCTGAGCACTGCGCGGCGCGTGGTGGTGGGGGGGGGGGGCGCGGAACGGAGGCAGCGGGTGGGTGAGCTTCCGCAGCTGGCTGGAGCGTGGGAGCCACGCCACGCGCACCACGCTGACCGAGCATCGACAACCAAAGACACCGCTCACTACTGCGGCCTCACAGACCGTTCTGCACCTTGAACACGTCCCACGCCTGGTTGAGCGTGTAGAAGATGCCCTGCGCGAGCATCTTGTGCTCGAGGTTGTTGGTATTGACCTGCGACGGCCGACCAGCGCCGCGCCGCGCCGTCAGAGGCGACAAGACGGAGCAAGCGTCGCGCACCTTGTCCGGGTGCACCTTGTTGATCGCCTTGAGGTAGCGCACCTTGACCTGCGACGGCGTCACGAGCTCCGACAGGCTGTGGTGCGCGAGCGTCAGCGGCGTGCGACGACGGGCACGACCGCGTCGCGCACTTGATCGTCGTCCACTCGAGCTCGGCCCACAGGATCGAGTCAAGCGAGGACAGCAGCGCGCGGATGTTGCCCTCCTTGCGGCTGCGCCATGCGGCCAGCTTGCGGTCGACCTGGCAGCCGCCGCGTCAGCGCAGCCGCGACCCGGGCGGGCGCCACGCACGTCCTCCGCAAACATCTCCTTGGCGTTGTCCTCGGCCAGCTCCATCGCCTCGCGCTCCTTGAGCTTCTTGAGCGCTGCCGTCCACGGCTCAGCGCACCGCCGGCCACACCAGCGCACCGCCGCACCCTCGCCCTGATCCTCCTCGGCGATCGGCGTGCTCGTCGACGTCGTCTTGGCCGCGCCGCCAGCCTCGGCCGCCGCGGAAGACGACAACCTGCGGCTAGGCGTCAGGCACGGCTGTCGGTGCGCGCAGACAGCCCATCGACGCGCACTTGAAGTTGTACAAATCCGCTAGCTCGTCCTCCTGCGACCGCGCCGGCGCTGCCGGTGTTGCTGCAGCAGCGGCCGGGGCGGCGCTGTGGCGCGCACGTCAGCGAGGTGTGACCACACGCGCAGAGCCGCGACAACGCACGCAGGCTGCGACTCGCCCGACGCCTCCTTTTCCAGGTGCTTCTCCAGCGACTTTTTGCCTGCGCACCGCGCATGAAACGGCCCGCCGTGCCGTGGCATGAGCGCACGCGAGCGCACTCTTTGTGATGCGATCCATGCCCAGGCCCGCGTTCTTCTGCGCCGGGTCCAGTGCGAGTGCGGCCTTGTAGTCGGCGTAGGCCTCGTCCAGCTTCTCCGTGGCCTCGTACGCCTTGGCCTAGCACAGCGGATGAGTGGCGCCGCACGCAGCGATCGGGACACGCTCACCCGCCGCATGAGCGACTTGACGTCGTCCGGCACAAGCGCAAGCACGGCGTTACAGTCCTCGATGCACGCCTTGAACGAGTCAGCGCTGTCGAGCGGTCAGCGACGCGGGGGGCGAGCAGCGGCTGCGACGCGCACCTGAGCGAGCACTGTGCACGGTTGCCCAGCAGCGGCAGCGACGCCGGGTGACCCTTGGGCACGAGCGCCAGCGCCTCCGTGTACAGAACTGGTGTGTGCGCCGGTCGGTGTGCGCCCGGTTGCAGTCAATCGCATGCACCACGCGCACGACACGCACCCTTGGCCTCGTCGTAGTTGCCGGCCTTGAACAGCTCGTTGCCCTTGAGCCGGAGCGCGTTCACGCGCTGCTCCAGCTGTGGGTCGAGCGGCGGCGCGTCGATCTGCTCGCGCGCTTTTTGTTTGCTGCCGCGGCCAGTGCTGCGACAACTGCGCGCTTACCTTGGGCCGGGCCGGTGCCGCGGCGGGCAAGGGCGACACCGTGCGCTGCGGCGTGCTTCCACCGACGGGCGATGTCCCGGCCGACAGTCGCCCGGCCGGCGCTGAGGCAGAAGCGGGCGCCTTGCTGCGAAAGGGCAGCACAGAGTGTGAGGCGCGGCCGGCGGCGGTTGGGGCCGTGCGCTGCGACGCACTTGTGTTTGATGAGCAGCTCCACGGCGGCGTTGACGTCGCCCTTGGTGTGTCGCAGCGCCTTTTCAGACCACTGCGCGTCAAAGCCCCGCTTGACCAGCTGCGCCACCAACGCCTCCATAGTCGGCCGACGCGCGGCCGGTGCAGCCGTCGATGCGGGCACGGCTGCGGGTGCAGGTGCGGGTGCCGGCACGGGCGCCGAGGCGGGTGCGCGCACGGCCGCCTGTGCTTCCTGTTTCTCGGTCATGCGTTTGCTGTGGACGCGAAGCGTCAGCGCGTGCTTCGCCAACCGGCCGTCACCGCCGACCTGTGCTTTGTCAGCAGGTCCGCCGCGGCGGAGACGTCGCCACCCGTGCGCTGCAGGGCCTTCTCGGACAGGCCCGCATCGAAGCCCATGTCGACCAGCTGCGCGACCTGCGCGTCGAACTTGGTTGCCGACGGTCCGGCCGGCAGGCGCTCCGTCGAGGCTGCCGGCGTGTCGAGCCGCGTGGACGACGTGGATGCGGACGCCGACGCGAATGGCGCGGGCGAGGGCGCGCCATCGTCGAGCTTGGACGGGTCTGCGCGACGAGGGCCTCTGGTCAGCGCACGCGGGATGTGTGCGCCTGGCCGTACCAAGCTTGAGCATCTTGATCGCCGCGCCGACGTCGTTCTTGGTCGCCGCGAGGGCCGCACGCGCATCGTCGGGCCGCGCGCCCATCTGCTCGAGCATGCGCACGAGGTGCTGCGTACCAGGTGAGCGACCGGCTGGTGACGTTGCGGTTGTGCCCGCACCGGCGGTGTGCGCTTGGCCTCCTCGTCCTTGAGCTTCTCGTCCAGCGCCTTCTTAAGCTGCACGGTCTTCTCGGTCGTGTACTTGACCGCGCTGCCCGCCGTCTCTTTGATCTGCGCCGCTGTGAGCCCGCGGCCACGGGTGCAGCAAGAGAGCGCGCACCTTGCCAAAGACGGACGAAAAAAGCGAGCCGGTCTCGTTGGTTGTAGCGCCGCCGCCAGTGACAGCCGCGGGGCCCGTGCTCGCGGGGCGGCGCGGCGGCAGCGGCGGGTCGTTGCGCAGCGGCCCGTAGTCCTCGCGGTCGATGTCGTCCGCCTCTTGCCGCTCTGCTAGGGTGAGCGCGTGAGCGGCTGCGAGCCTGACCGCGCCCGGACGCACTGGTGGCCTGCGTGCGCGGCGGCAGCGGCGGATCGGCACGCTCCTCGTCGTCGCTGTCGGCGTCGAAGCGGCCGCGGCTGTCGGCACTGCGCGGCGGCAGCGCAGGCGTCGGCGTCACCACACGCGCCGCCGCGGGTGCAGGCGCAGGTGCAGGTGCAGGTGCAGGCGCGGGCGCGGGCGCGGGCGAGGGCGCAACGGGCGCGCCAAAGTCCGCAAACTCGTCCAGAACGGCCGCGGAAGGTGCGGCCGGCGCGGCCGGCGCGGCCGGTGTGCGCGTCGGCGGCGGCGCATTGAAGATCGCAAAGGGGTCGTCGTCCACCTTGGCGGCCGTGGGCGGTGCGGCCGTGCTGGCAGCGGCAGCCGATGCCGGCTTGGGCGCCTCGAAGATGTCAAAGTTCCACGCGGCGGTGCCGGCGGCAGGCGCGGCGGCCACTGGCGCGGCCATCGGCGCGGCCCGGGCGGCTGCAGCCGAGCGCGTGTGAGCGCCGTGCGTACGGCGGCCGGGCTGGCCGACTGTACGCACCGCCCATCGGCTGCGCCTTGGGCACGGCACCGCCCAGAAGTCTCCCGAACGGGTCGGCCGCGCCGGCCGCGTGCGACGGCGCGAGGACGGTCGCGGGCACGGCAGGGCCTGACGACAAGCGTGCGCAGGCGGTGTGAGCGCGGATCGGGCCCGCAGCACGCGCGCACGTCACGCACTGACGGCACGCTGCGGCTGCGCTGCGGCCAGTGGAGCTGCGAGGGGAGCTGCGGCCGGGCGCGGCGCGGGCTGCCCGACGCCGTGCGCGAGCGAGCTAAAGACGTCGTTGACAGGCGGCGGCCGCGCGCCCACGCCTGTGCCCATCCGCTGCTGCTGCTGCTGCTGCTGCTGCTGCTGGGCGAGGGTCATGGGCGCGCCGTGGGCCGCGCTGCCGAAGGGCACAAACGCGCCAAACGGGTCTACACGTGCGCGCGCGTCAGACATCACGCGCCGCGACGTGATGTGGCTTGCGCTCAACGCGCGCGCATGTACCGGCCTTGCCGACCGGCCGCACCGCCGGCTGCTGCGCCGCGCCCGCCCGGGACGGCAGCGCGCTCGCCGGCGCGGGCGAGGCGAGGTCGAGCAGATCGTCCATACGTATGATGGTTGGTTCCTCTTGCGAGAGAATGGCAACTGGGGCGGACGCAGACGTCGCCGTCGTCG
Organism: Parvularia atlantis; assembly: GCA_943704415.1. NCBI lineage: Eukaryota > Rotosphaerida > Parvularia > Parvularia atlantis. The sequence goes on along the minus strand of CALSCO010001797.1, from coordinate 6,381 downwards.
GGCACGAGCACCGCAACAGCGGCACGTCGTTCTTCACCGTGGTGCGTGCGCCGCGCGTATGCGGGCCGTGTGCGGCGTGACAGCGTGCGTGCACTGACACCGAGCGGGCAGTACCTCGTGCGCTACCAGGGCCGCACGACCGCGAGGCGGTACAGCGAGTTTGATCAGCTGCACCGGGTGGTATGCTGCCTGCACGCTCACACACGCGGGCGGCCGGGCTGACGCGTGCGCAGCTGGCGGGGCTGTACCCGGTGCAGATGAGCTCGTTCGGCGTGCGCCTGCCGCAGAAGGCGCTGTTCAACCGCGACCCGCAGTTCCTCGAGGAGCGCCGTGTGCTGCTCGAGGTGCGCGGCGTTGCAGCCCGCGGCCGTGCGCGGAAGGGGCCCACGAGCCGCCGCAGAACTATCTGCGCAAGGTGCTCACCGTGTCCGAGTTCCGCCAGTCGTCTGCCATGCGCAACTTTCTGCAGATCAAGGTGCCGAGTCGGCACGCGCGCTCGCACATGTCTCACGTGCGCCTGCCCAGGACGCGCCCACGGCCGAGAGCGCGGTGACCAACCTCGACGGCCCCGCAACGCCGACGCAGTCTGTGCGCAGCCAGCGCTCGGTAGCCGCGTCGGACGGGCCGTCGCCGTCGCGCACGCCGGGCGCCGCCGCGACGCCGCAGCGTCAGCAGCAGCAGCCGCAGCAGCAGTCGCAGCAGCAGCAGTCGCAGCAGCGCAACGGCACCACTCGCGTCGAGGTGTTCAACGACGACGACGATGACAACGACGACATCGACTCGCTCGTGCAACAAGTGCGCTCGGCCGCCGTGATCCGCCTGCCCGGCGTGTAGACCTGTGCAATCGCATGCCACAACAGTCTTAGCGAAAGTGCGCCTGCGCTATCCTCTGCGCGTAGTCCTCCAAGTTGGAGCACCCGCGCACAATCGTGCGCAGCTCGTTGGTCGGCAGCGGCGCGTGCAGGATCACCTGCAGGTACGCAAACACGTGCGCGTCGAGCTCGGTCGGGCTGTGCAGGGCGCGTCGGCGAGTCAGTGTGAGGCCACGCGTGTGCATGCCGCGCGCGCACCGGTCGCCGAAAAAGTACGGCCGCGTGCCGAGCTTCTCCGAGAGCGCGGCGAGCGTCTGCGAGGCCTCCTCAAACAGCTGCAGGCCGCCCGTCAGCCGACGCGGGCGCAGCCATCCCGACGCGCGCACCTCCTCCTGATCGAGCAGCGTCTGCAGGCTCCCGAGGTACTTGGACACGCGCCAGCGCTTGCGCCAGGGGATGACGTAGTTGAGCGGGAAGGTGAGGCGGCGCCCGACGAGCGCGCGCGTGACCTGGGCGTAGTTGTCGGCGTCGCACCACATGCAGTACAGCTGCGCGGGCGCGGGCGCGCGCGCACCACCGGTCAGCCCGCGCCCGCGCTGAGCACGCGTGCGGCAGCACGCACAAGCGCCGGCCGCAGCTTGTGTAGCACAAGCGACAGGTACGCGTCGTGGTCGGCGAGCTGCGGCTGGCGCAGGCCCTTGTTGATGTCGTTGTTCTGTTGCGTGTGCATGCGTGCGCGTGTCACAGCGCCCGCCGCGTGCGTGTCTGTGCGCGCCTTGCGGATCTCGGCGAAGATCTCGTCGCCCACGAGCAGCGTGTCGTCCGCCGACCGCAGCACCGGCAACTCCTCTGCGAAGCTTCGCTCAGCGCGCGGCATGCAGCGTGCAGGGGCATCGGCAGCACGCACCCGTCGGCGACAGCTCGGGCACGTCGCAGTCGCGCGGCTTGCAGGCGTAGCCGGCGAACTTCATTAGGCACTGTGCGCGCGCGGCTCGTGCTTAGCGCGCCACGCGCTGCCGCGAGGACCACGCGCCGCCACACCTGCACGGTGAGGCACGCCGCGTCGTGCGTCGGGAGGCCCCACGCGGCGCTGCGTGCGCGAGCGCGAGCGCGTTAGAGAGAGGGCCGGTGCCGAGATGCTCGTTTCTGCGCGCACGGCCATGCGTAGAGCGTCGCCATTTCGGCGCGATTAATGACACGATGCCCGCGATGTGCGACAGTCCGGTGGCACCGGGTCGCGCGAGATGTCGCCCACACTGCTCGACACGCTGTCGCCGGGGGGCGCCCGAGGCCCGTGCGGCCGTCACGATGACGCCAGCGCGGCCCGCCGCCGCCGCCGCGGGCGCAAACACCCGCGCCCCGCCAAGGCGTCCGCAGTTTGAGCGCTCTCGAGCACGGTCCACGCCGTCGCCAGCCCAGGCCCGCTGCTGAAGGTGAGTGAGCGCGTGCCTGCCCCGCGCGTGCCTGCGTGCACGTGCGTCGCACGGCTGACGCGCACGGCCGTGGCGCAGCACCATGTCAGCCCCGGAAACGCCTCCCGTCGGTGTCACGCCGCAGGACATCCTCGGGCACCTGGACGTGCACGACTACGACCCGACCGAGCTCGACCACAAGTTCTTCAACGCGCACGAGCTTCAATCGCACGAGCACCACCACCTGCACCAGCAGCAGCTGCACCCGCGCGAGGAAGACCTGCCGGCCCTCGCCGTCGAGCGCGACCAGGAGCTGCCGTCGTCGCTCCCGTCCACGCCCACGACGCCCACGACGCCGATGGGTGCGCGCGCACACGCCGTGACGGCCCAGCAGCGCGAGCCATCCCCCTTAGCAATACCGCCGCCCGCAGGCTTCGCCGCGATGCCCGCGCAGCGCCAGCGGCAGATCGCCGCGCAGGGCGGCCACGCGGCCCAGGCGCAGGGCCGCGCGCACCAGCTGACGGACGAGGAGCGCAGCCGCGGCGGCAAGTCGGGCGGCCACACGACCGCGCAGAACCGCAACCACATGGCCGACATCGGCTCCAAGGTGCGGCCGCGGGCGGGTGTGGCAGAAGAAGACAGTGCACGGCTGACGCAGCCCCGGCGCACCCAGGGCGGCCAGGCGGCGCAGCGCAGCGGACACGCGCACAAGCTGACGGACGAGGTGCGGCGGCCCGACGCTGCTCTTGCGCCTCATGCGTCACCGCCACGGCGCAGGAGCGCTCCCGCGGTGGCCAGCGCTCGCGCTCGGGCCGCAAGCGCAAGCAGCACGAGATGCTCGGCGGCGCGGTGGACGCGGCCCTGGAGCAGACGCCGGTGCAGCAGCCGTCGTACCATGTGCCCGGCATATAAGGGCTGCGCTTGATTGTCACATTCTCCGCGACACAAGCACACACGTCACGGGTCGTCGTCGGGACCGGCGTCGCCGTCGCTGCTGCTCGTGCTGCTCGACCGGACGAGCATGCGCAGCCGCTTGAACTTGCCGGCGCCCCCGCTGTCCTGTGCCGCCGCGCGCTTGCCCGCGACCGGGGCCTCGGTCGTGACGGCGCCGCACGCGCACGTGTACTTGGTCGTCTCACTCATGTCGTCGTAGCGGCTGATCCAGTGGTGCACGTGTTGCAGCACTCGCACCGACGGCGCCTGCACCGACGGCGGCGGAATGGACAGTGATGGCGACCGCACGGGCGCCGTATGCGCGCGCTTGAGGGCCGGGGTGCCGTCGCCTGCGCTGTACTTGTCCTGCAGCTTGCGCGCGAGGAGCAGGTGGCGCGCCATCCGCAGCCACCGCAGGCACGCCTGCCGCGACCGCTGCTGACGCTCGCGCTCGCCGCGCGCGTGGCGCTCCTCCTCGTAGGCCTGCGCGCACATGGCGCGGTCTGCCGGCCGTAGCTGCACGGCCCACTGCGCACCGACAGCAGCGCGGCCTGGAACTCGGCGCAGACGACGATACCGTTCTTGACCGGGATCGTGCGCGCGCGCTTGAACTCGAAGCCGACCTGTGCGCACCGCAGCGTCACCTCGGCACGCCCGGCGTCGCGCCACGCACGATCGCCTCGGCGTAGTCCACGTTGAGCCTGCGCGCGATCTGCCACATGCCGGGCTCTGCGCACGCGGTCAAGCAGCGCACGCCAGCGCGGCAGAGGCGGACCGGTCAGGTGCACCGTGCCCGGCGGCAGCATCCACGGCTGGTACAGGTCCACGTTGTTAAACTCGTTGCGCGGCACCTTGCCCTGCGCGGGCAGGCGGGCGTCAGCGGGACGCGCCGCTGCCGCACGACACCCGCGGCGCACGTCCAGCGCCGGCCGCGCGCGGTACCGCTCCGTCTGCCACTCGCCAAAGAGCGGCGCGTCGCCCGCTGGCTCGTCCCCGTCCTGCGACGTCTGCGTCTGCGTCTGCAGCTCGCCGTCCTCGTCGTCGCTGCGCCCGCGCCGCGGCGTCCTTGCAACGCGCCGGTGCGCCTTGACCAGCTTGACCGGTTGCTCGTCGGCCTGTTTTTTTTTTTTTTGGCGGCGTGTCACGGCACACATCCCGTCGTCAGCCCGGCGCGCCCACACGCACCCGCACCACGCGCCCCTCTTTCAGCCACGACTCGCGCGTGTGCAGCGGTCGCACGTTCTCGCGCGGGTAGATGTTCTCGCCCTTGAACTTGCCCATGACCGGCACGCGCGGGTAGATCGTCTCGTACTTCTTGATGTGCCGCTTTGCGCCGCCGCGGCTCAGCACGCGCGCGTGCGGCGCCAAGAAGAGCACGCACCTCGAGCGCGTACAGCGGGTGGCTGCGGAACTGGTCAAAGGTCGTCGGCATGCGCTCGTTGGCGACCAGCGACACCAGCTCCGCGTCCTCCCAGCGCGCCGCATCCTGCCGCGCGTGTCACGCGGTCGCCCGGCGGCGAAAACAGCGGCGCATACCTCGTCGTCGCTGTCCTCGGGCGCGCAGTCGATCTGCGCAAGCGTCTGCTGCCACCACTTCTCGCTGACGCCTTGTGCGGGGCGCGTCAGCACGGCGGCGCACGCTGCAGCCGCCCGCGCACCGCGCTGTCGCCTCGTGAACGTGGCCCAGCGCTGCGTGTACCGCCGCGTCACGTCGCGCACGTGCACGCGCCCGCTGCGCCGCAGCTGCTCGAACGCAACGGCAAAGAGCACCGGGGCGGTGGCGCTCGCGGGCTCATCCATCACGTGCGGCTCGTCCAGGCGCCCGTGCAGGCAGTCGGCGGCTGGGCAGCGCGCGCGCGTCAACTGTGCGTCGCGACGCGCGCACCCCGCACGCACCCATCCACCGGTTCTCGTCGAACCAAAACAGCTCCACCCACGCGTGCGCCTCTGTGCACGAGCACCGTCAGCGGCAATCACGGCCCGCGCACCGCCCGCGCTCACCTTTGCTGTCGGCGCCGGGCAGCGCCGCGGGTGCGCTTCGGTGGCGCGCGAGCTTGGGCGACGGCGACGACGCGCTCGGTGGCGCAGCCTCGCCCGCTGGTCGCCCGGGCAGCCGGAGCGAGTGCACGAGGCGCGTGCGCAGCCGCAGCGACAGGCACACGGCCGCGAACAGCTCGACGGCCGCCGCCGGCGGGCCGCGCATGTCGGCAAGGCAGCGCAGCAGCGCATCGCACGGGTCGGCGGCGGCAGAGGGCGCGGGTGCGGGCGCAGTCACGATGAATGTGCTGTGCCACCAGCGCTGGAGCGCGCTCGCGGCCGCGCGCGGGAAGCCCTGCGGGTGGCCCGCGGGGCGCGCCGGCACGAGCGCAAACAGGTCGCGCACTGGCTGCGGCACGGCGGCGCGGCAGGCGTCCTGCACACAGTTAGCTCGCGCTCTGAGCACAATCGGCACGCGCGCACCGTCAGCCGCGTTTGTGCGACCACGCGCACACGCACAACGCCGTGCGCAAGCAGGCACAGCAGGTGGGCGTTGCGCAGCAGCTGCCGTTCGACGCGCGCCGCCCGCATGCGCTCCGCGTCGGCACTGCTGCCGCTGCCGCCCACAGACACGACGACGCTGCCGGCCGCCCCTGCCGTCGCCGCGCCGGACGGGCCCTCGGCGGGCTCGACGTCCTGCCAGAGCTCGTCGGCGTCGTCGGCATCGTCGACGTCGTCGGTCGCGCCACCGCTGTCACGGTTCGCGGCCATGGTGAGATTGGAATGCTTCTGTTGGCATAGTGACGGACATTACTGGCGCGAACTGCCACATCGGGACGGATCAGCAGTCCGTCACATCGCGTGTGGCTGCCACCACCGCCCGATCGCCCGCGCTGCTGACAACCGCGCTGCTGACACGGCGCGCCGCGCTCGCTGACCGGGGCGGCTGCGCGCTTGCTTGCTGGGCAAGTCGATTCGGATGCCAGAGGATGTGTCGAGCATTCACGGGCCTGCCAATAATTTCAGCGCGTTGCCATGCCACTCGAGATCGCTCCCATGGCCTGGGACCACTTTTTTTCCTCCCCCCCCCCACCCTTCCGCCGCCTTGCCGCTTTGCCCGCCGCCTTGCCGCTTTGCCCGCCGCCTTGCCCACCGCCGTGTTAACGTGCCCCCGCTGTTCGTCCTGTCAGCGGCCGTGTCGACTTCCGCCGCGCGTTTATGTGCAGCCTGCGCGACCTTCACCTCCC
>CALSCO010001785.1:0-17919 GCA_943704415.1 Parvularia atlantis | reverse complement strand
CCCCCCCGCACCAGCCCGAACGGCCCCGCCTTCGCCAGCAGCCACGCCAGCGATGTCGACGTACACCCTCGACGAAGCGCTTGTTTTCAGCTACGAGCTGCTCGCGGGGCCGATCACGCCGCAGTTCGGCACGGCCGCGGTCGCGCCGGCGCACTTTCACGCGGCCCAGCAGCACGGCCAGCACGGCCAGCACGGCCAGCAGCTGCACCAGCACGGCCAGCAGCAGGCGGATCTCGACGTCGACCAGTATCTCTCCTCGCCCTCCGAGCTGGACGAGTACGCCTCGTCCTCGACCGGCGGCAGTCCCGGCACGGTCCTCGGCGCGCCAGGCTCGGTCGGCTCGGCCGCGCGCGCCTTCTCCGACGACGACGCCGCGCTCAACGCCTCGGCCGACAGCCTCCTGGCCGAGTCGGCCTCGCTCGAGCACTACAGCGCGGGCGGCGCCGCCGGCACGGCCCAGCTCTACCTCGGCGCGGACGCGGACGCGATGGCGTACGGCGCCGCCGCGGCGGGCGCGCACCCGGCCTACGCGGGCCACTTTGAGCAGGGGACGCTCGTGCCGCACGGGCACTCGCCCGGGTGCGTGCACCTCGTGTCGCGAAAAACATTCGTCGAGACGCTGACCGCGCACGTGCGCGCGTGTCCGTGCAGAAGCACCGAGAAGGGCGACGCGTCGGACGACTCGGGCGACTTTGACTACGACGAGCCCGCGCCCGAGCCCGTGCTCACCTCCAAGCCGCTCTTCTCCTCGTTCAAGCTCAACGGCACCCCGGCCGCCAGCGGCGCGCGCGGTAGCAAGCGCAAGACGAGCGACCACGACAGCACCGTCCCGACCGACCCCAGCACGGGCGAGCGCCTCGTCCGGCACAACAAGTCGGAGAAGAAGCGCCGCGACAACATGAACGAGTGCATCACCGAGCTGCACAACCTCGTCCCGGCCCTGCACACGATCCACAAGCCGTCCAAGGGCACCATCCTCAACAAGACGCTCGACTACCTGAAGCGCCTGCAGCACAAGTCGTCGCGCCTCGAGACCTCGCTCGCCCAGGCGCACGACGAGTTGGCCAAGCAGCGCACCTTCAACCAGCTCCTGCTGCAACTCCTGGCCGAGCACGGCATCGTCGTGCCCGATGCCCTCGGCATGCTCCCCGCCAGCGGTGCGTGCGCACGTGCGCTCGCGACAGCCCGACCGCTGACCCCGTGCGCGGCAGGCACCGCGTCCGCCTCGCCCACCGACGCGCCCAAGGCGGCCGGCGCGGCCAACGCCGCGGGCTACTACATGCAGGACGCGGGCCGGGTGATGATCTTCGTCACCGCGCTGCTCTTCTTCGCCTTTGCGCCGTGGTCCAACGCCGCGCTGCTGAATACGCAGTCGGGCGCCGGTGCGCGGAGCCGCGGAGCGCCTGCGGCGGTGGCTGACGATCGCGCGACGCCCCCAGCCGGCGCGCGCTCGCTGCTCTCGGTGCCGCAGATGGTCTACCACCTGCAGGGGTGGTACTCGGTCTTCTTCTGGATCGTTATGCGCTGGTGCGGCGCACGCGTGTGGTGACGTCTATGTGGCGCCTGATCGGAGACACGCGCGCGAACCGAAGGATCGTCATGTCGACGCTGCTCGTGCTCGCGCTCTACTGGGACACGCGCTACTGCAACCAGGCCATCCTCAAGTCGCTGCCGACGATCCGCAAGGTGCGCCCTCTCTGCGCCACCGTCCCGCGGGTCGCGCCTTACGCCCGTGCGCAGCTCAACCGCGAGGCCGAGGAGTACATGAGCAACGGCAACTACCTCGAGGCGCGCATGAAGACCGAGGAGGCGCTCGTGCTGCTCCGGCGGCCCGTGCCGCGCACGACGTTTGACCTGTTTTTCGGTAACCTCTACCAGGGTGCGCCCGTCCACCGACATGCCCAGCGCCGCCGTGCCTGACGTGCGCGCCGCGCCCCACCAGCCGCGCGCCAGATCGCGCACCGCTGCATCATGGGGCTCGTGCTCGAACGCTTCCTGATCTACACGACCGGCCAGATGGCCTACGCCGCCGAGCTGCAGCGCTCGTACCTCAACATGAGGCGCGCTCTGCCGCCGCCCGCCACGCGGCCCGCGCGCTAACGCTCGGCAGCGCGTGCGCCCACAGCCAGCAGAACCACTGCCTGCCACACTACAAGAAGTGGAGCGACCTATACATCATCCTGTGCTCGATCAACTTCTCCGAGATCCTCGAGGGCGACACGGGGCAGGGCCTCGTGCAGGCGTACGGCACGCTCTGCTACCACGTGATCGTGCACTCGCGCGGTGCGCCCGCTTTGCGCGCACTGCAGCGCAGGCACGCGATGCTCACAGATCCGACTGGCAGTCTTTGAGGTCTTTGCAAGCATCTACCAGGCGCTCGCGTTCGGCGTCGTCAAGCGCCTCGGCCTCAACAAGGCGCAGTTTGGCAACTTTTACATCGTCATCGCGTACCGCAACCTGATGAAGGGCAACTTTGACAAGGTGCGCACGGCGCCGTCGCGACCGCAGACGGTCTCACGCAACGCGCGTGCACGCAGGTGTTTGAGAACCTGCAGAAGGGCATTGAAACGCACAAGATGTTCAAGCTCGAGCACCACCAGCGCGAATGCGTGATGATGAAGGGTGCGCCGCGCGATCGCGCCCCGCGTGAGCTGCTCACACAACCGCGCAGGCTGGATCGAGCACATTCTCGGACGCCCCGCCGACAGCATGCAGACGTTCAACTCGCTCTACAACTGGTCCCATGTGGTGCGTCGGCCTGCGCGCGCTCGCATGCGACGACTCGGGACTGCGTCGGTGCTGAGGGTGCGCGCGCAGGACAACGACAACTACAGCAAGCGCTGGGCGATGCTCGGGATGATCGCCAACTTTCTCCACACGGGCCAGAACGAGAAGACGTCCGAGTGGCTGCACTCGTGCGTTTGCGTGCAGCGGCGTGGGCGACGCCTGAGCATGCGCTCGTGCAGCGAATCGGTGCTGGACGAGGATCTGCGCATGATCAACAACCACCAGGAGATCTTCGCGCTCGGCTTCAAGGCGCTGCTGCACCTGCGCGAGTGCTTCGAGGACGGCGCGCTCGAGGTGGCCAACAAAACGCTTGACCGCGTGCAGGTGCCGCGTCGCGTGTGCGTGTGCTTGCGCCGCCCGGGAGGCTCACGTGGTGCGCGGTGCGCGCTGCAGGACACGATGCAGAGCGGCATGCCGCACAACGTGATGCCGCTGTGGAAGACGATTGAGGTGCACATGACGCTGCTGGAGCAGTACATGCAGGTGCGATGCCCCGCGGGTGGCCCGCGTGCGCGTTGCTCAGCCACGGCCGCAGATGGGCACCGAGGCCGCGCAGAGCAAGGCCGAGCAGCTGCGGCAGTTGTGCAAGACGGACCTGGAGGTGTTTGCGCAGTACATTGTCGTCTTCCCGCTGATGGAAATCGCGTACCTTGTGTACTACGCGCGCTTCCTGTTCCTGACGAGCGGCAACGAGGACAAGGTGCGCCGGGCACGGCACGGGCGCGCGAATGGCTCACGCGCGCGCGCAGGCGCTCGACGTGCTCTACCGCGCGCGCGACAAGGCCATCGCCAACAACATCAGCTATATGACCGCCCTTGCACTTTTCGAGATCGGGCGGCTGTTGCCGGCCGACCACCCGCAGCGCGTCAAGTCGGTGCGGCGGCCGGCGCCTCCCCCGCCCTTGCCCTGCGGCGCCTGACGGCCAAGCGACGCTCGCGCAGCTGGTCGACGCGCTGACCATCTTCCGTGACATGGAGGCGGCCTACGAGCAGCAGCTGACGCAGGCTGAGCAGCGCACCAAGTTTGCGCCGCGCCTGTTCCGGCCGCAGCCGCTCGTGCTCGCGTGAGTCTTGCCATTTATTTCTTTTGCTGTACATGGGCCGCCGCCGCGAAAGGAAAGCACACACACACACAACACATGCACACGCGCCGCGCCCTCTCTCAGAAGTCCGCGTCCAGCGTGAACCGTGTCGACTCGGCGCTCGACGTCATCACGCCGGCCTGCGCACGCATGAGCTACCGCGGCACACGACGCTACGCACACGGGTGCGCACCTTCTGGTACTCGCCCACGCGGCGCTCGAAGAAGTTGGTCTTGCCCTGGAGCGAGATCAGGTCCATGAAGTCGAACGGGTTCTCCGACTTGTACAGCTGTGCGACCCGCGTGAGCTCTCGCGCGCACGTGCGGGCCCGCGGCGTGCGCACCTTCGGGCAGCCGAGCGCGACCAGGAGGCGGTCGGCCACAAACTCGATGTAGACCTTCATCAGGTCGGCGTTCATGCCGATCAGCTTGACGGGGAGCGACTGCGGCACGCGTGTGAGCTTTGCGCGCGGTGCGGGCGGCCCTTGCGAGCGACGCACGTCGGTGAGGAACTCCTTCTCGATCGTGACGGCCTCGGCGATGATCGACGTGACCGTGGCCACGTCCGGCTTGCTCTTCATGTAGGCACGCAAAGTCGCAGTGCAGGCCCTGCGCGCCGCCGGCGTTGAGCCGCGCGGCGGGGAAGCGGGCGCGGCACCCACCTCGTCGCGCGAGATCATCTCGTTTGAGTACGTCAGGCCAGGCATGAGACCGCGCTTCTTGAGCCAGAAGATGGCCGCAAACGCGCCCGAGAAGAAGATGCCCTCGACGGCGGCGAAGGCGACGAGGCGCGTGGCAAACGACGACTGCTCGTCCTCGATCCACCGCAGCGCCCAGTCGGCCTTCTTCTTGATGCAGGGCACTACGCGGGGAGAAATATCAGTGCCCGCGCCCGCGCCCGCTGCGCCCGCGCACCGTTCTCGATCGCGTTGAACAGGTAGTCGCGCTGGCGCGGGTCCTTGATGTACGTGTCGATCAGGAGGCTGTACATCTCGGCGTGGATGTTCTCCATCATGATCTGGGGTCGTCTGTCAGCGCGGCGGGCGCGGCGGACAGGCAGGCGTGGGCACACGCACCTGGAAGCCGTAGAACGACCGCGCCTCGGGCACCTGCACCTCGCGACAGAAGCGCTCGGCCAGGTTCTCGTTGACGATGCCGTCGCTCGCGGCGAAGAAGGCGAGGATGTGCGAGATGAAGTGGCGCTCGTCGTCACTCAGGGCCTCCCAGTGCGCCTGTGCACGCACGTGATGGGGCGTCAGCAGGCGGCGACCGGCGCAGGGTGTGAGCGAGTGTGCGCGCACCATGTCCTTGGACAGGTCGACCTCCTCGGCCGTCCAGAACGAGGCCTCGGCCTTCTTGTACATCTGCCAGATCTCGTGGTACTGGATTGGCAGGATAACAAAGCGGCGCGGGTTGTGCTTGAGCAGGGGCTCGTCGGCGTTCTTGGCGAGCGCGCGCACGTTCTCCTTGCCGAGGGCGGCGGCGAGGGCCTGGCGCCCGCGGTGTGTCAGTCAGCGGCGCCGTTCAGCAGCGGTGGCACAACAGAGCGCACCTCAGGCTTGCCCGCGGGCGTGTTGAGGCTGAGCTCCTTGAGCGCGAGGGCCATGGCGTGCGGGGCGTGGGGGGTGGGTGGGTGGTTGCGGGTGCGGTGGTGCTGGCGGGAGGGAAGGCGCAAAAATGAGCTCAACCGTTGCGACTGAAAAGCGCGCGCGCGCAAAAGGTTTGAATTTCTGGCGCCAAAATTCTGGCGCCAACTGGTTGATCGTCGTCACGTGATGCAGCGGCGTCGCCGAGCGCTCGAGAACGTTCTGGAAGCGATGCGGGCGACGTGGCTGCTTGTCGTGGTGCTCGCGGCGGCGGCCGGGGCGGCGCGCGCCCTGGGCGAGGCGCAGGAGCACGAGGGCGGTGGCGGCGACCTCGTTGTGGCCAAGCAGATCGACACGCCGTACTTTGTCGAGAGGCGCAACCTGACGATCAAGTACTCGCTGCACAACATTGGCGACGGGTGCAGAGTCTCTTTCCCCCTCGGGCCGGGGCGCGCCGGCTGACCCACGCGCGCCGCGCAGCCCCGCGCTCGGCGTGACCCTCCGCGACGACAGCTTCCCGGCCGAGCACTTCACGCTCGTCGAGGGCCAGTTCTCGGCCACGTTTGACGAGATCCCGCGGTGCGCGCCCGTCAGCACAAGCGTGTGCAAGGCTCGCAAGGCTCACGCCCTGCACGCACACACACGCAGCGGCGAGAACAAGACCTTCACGTTCGTGCTGCTGCCGCTCCACGCCGGCGACTACATGGACCAGTCCGGCCGCGGCGAGTACCGCCGCACGGCCGACGGCGACAAGACGGTGCGACACGCCTCACGCGCTCGCCTGCCCGCACCGGCCTGCTCACGCGCCCGCCGCCCGCCGCCCGCCGCACAGACGTTTCAGTCGTCCTTCGTCGGCAAGTACACGATCCTGACCGAGACCGAGTACCAGGCGACTTACGCTGACCACACGCTCGAGTGGGTCATCTTCGTCGTCCTCGCGCTCATCCCCACCGCCGTCCCGCTCGGGCTCTACTTCACCGGCTTCGGGCCCGAGAGCAAGGCCAAGACGGCCTAGACGGGCCGGGCCGGGGCTGGGCGAGGCAGCGAGCAGGCGCGCCCGACGCCTTAGAGAGTGCGCCCTGTGTGGCTGTGTGCGTGCTGCCTCCCGGAGACTGGCGCGCGCACCCGCACCCGACAGGCCTCACGAAGACAGGCACACGCACGCTCACGCGCTCGTGTGCAGGTCGATCCGGCGCAGGCTGCCGTCGAAGCCGCCAGCGCGCGACACGACTGCGCGTGCGGTCAGCTTCAGGGCGCGGCACAGCGCGGCACGGGCCACACGCACGCCGTGTGCCCTCGACCACCCACTCGCTGCCGTGCAGCTTGTGCGCGCCACTGCTGCCCTGCGCGCCCGTGAGTGTCCCGTGCGCAACAGTCACGCACGCGAACCTCGACGTGCGACTGCGCGAGCACCACGGGGCGTCCCATCGTCAGCGCAAAGTGCTGAAAGTACAGGTATGAGGCCTTGTCGGGCCTGGGCGACTCGCTCAGCATCGCCTGCGAGCACACCGGGGCGCGTCTGGGCGCGCACCGCTCGACCGTGCACACGGCCGTGACGTCGTCCAGCCGCGCGACGGCCATCGCCCACTGCTCGTTCGTGCCGCCGTTGGCCGCGTACGTGAACTCGCACGTCAGCCCGTCCTGCATGCGCGCGCGTGTTGTCAGGCCGCATCGCGAGCGCGCAGAGGACGCACGTGTTTGTGCCGCGCGACCGTCGTCTGGCCGTCCGGGCGGATGTTGAAGGCGAGCGGCTCGGCATCGTCCTGCCCGTGGCTGTGCCCGTGCCCGTCACCGTGCCCGTGGCTGTGCCCGTGTCCGTGCGCGAGTGCTGGGCCGGCCAGCAGCAGCAGCAGCAGCGGGACCACCACCACACGCATCATTCGGCGCGTGCCCCTCGAGTTTCCGCTTCTTGACTCGAGTCACACAGCCCGAGTGCATGGCGGGCGCGAGCAACGGCAGCCCTCCGCCGCGGGTGCAGCTGCCGTCGCAGCTCGGGGCCGGCCCGGGCGGCCTGGGCCACGGCGGCGCGGCCGGCGCGAAGCGCTTCAGCAGCCCGCTGCCGCTCCCCGCGTCCCTGCAGCTGCAGCAGCACCACGCGATGCAGCAGGCCGCGACGGCCGCGCAGCAGGCGCACCAGCACGCGCACCAGCACCAGCAGCCGCAGCAGCCGCAGGCCGCGCTCTCGACGTCACCCACGCAGCACGTGCGCCGCTCGCCCGTCACGCAGCGCCTCGTCGCCGCGCGCTCGATGCGCCGCGCCCTGTCGGTGCCCAACCTCGACTCGCGCCCGCCCGAAGAGGGCGCGGCGGCCGGCGGCGGCGCGCCCGACGGTGCGGGATCCCGCCCCTCCCGCCTGCATCTCGCGCTCACAACACACACGCGCGCGCAGGCACCGCGCCCGCCGGCACCGGCTCCGACCTCGACCCGGACGAGCCCGCGTCGGCCACGAAGAAGCGGCACCGCACCACGCCCGAGCAGCTCGCGGCGCTCGAGGAGCTGTTCTCGCGCAACATGATCCCCAACGCGGCCACACGTGAGGCCCTGGCCGAGAGCATCGGCATGAACGCGCGCAGCGTGCTCATCTGGTTCCAGAACCGCCGCGCCAAGCTCAAGAACGTGCGTCGCGTGGCCGGCCCGCCCGCAGCAACGCACACTCACGCGCCGCCTGTGCGCACAGGACCGCAAAAAGAGCATTTCGGGCGAGCACCAGCAGTACGTCATAAACGGGCTTGCCGTCGCGCCGGGCCCGGGCATGCTTGAGGCCTTTGGCGGCCAGCCCGGCACGGTCTCGCTCGCCCCGGCCATGCTCAGCCCGACGGGCATCACGCCGCTGTCGATGATGGAGTCGCTCACGAGGCCACGCGCCACGTCGTTTGGTGCGCCGTGCCGCACTTGCGTGCGCGACTTGGCCCTACTGACCGGCGCCGCCGCAGAGAGCATCGGCGAGCTGGCCGCGCACGGCTACTCGCTCGGCAGCCTGCACGGCGAGGCGACGTCGTACGAGACGACGCTGACGATGCCGCACCTGTTTGGCGGCGGGGCAGGCGCGGCGGGCATGTTCGACCTCGGCGGGGCGCCGCAGATGCTGCAGATGCTCCAGCAGCAGCAACAGCGGCAACAGCAGCAACAACAGCAACAGCAGCAACAGCAGCAACAGCAACAGCAGATGCTCCAGGCCGCCGCCGCCTCGGGCCTGCTCATCGTCAACCCGCCTCAGCACGGCCTGTTCCCGAACCCGGCCATGCGCGTCATCTTTGAGGCCGACCGGCTGCGCATCGGCAAGTGGACACGGCTCACGCTCGGACACGCCGACCTCGTGTGCAAGTTTGACGGGACGATGCGCACGATGGCCTGGGAGATCGTCGAGATGCCGCACCGGTGCAAGATCGAGTTCTCGTTCCATGACGTCGGCTCGGTCCTGCTCCACCTCGCCAGCGAGCGCGTCAGCGCACTCCACGTGCAACTCGTCCGGCCGCCCCAGTTTTTCCTCGAGGTCAAGGTCAACGAGAACCGCTCGGCATGGCACGCCTGCAACGACATCACCGAGGGGCAGCAGGCCTCGCAGGAGTTTGTGCACATCATTTACGCGAGCAAGGCCCTGCTGACCAAACAGCTGCCGCGCCTATTTGACAACGACCCGCACCTGCGCGAGGTGCGCGCACGTCGCGACGCCGCGCGATAGGCTCACACGCGCGCACGCCTCGCTCGCCAGATTACCAAGGTGAAGGACGACACGGCCCTGATCACCCACCACGGCCCCGCCGCTGCTGCGGCAGGCACCACCGCTGACACCACGCCCGAGGAGCTCTTGCACGGGGCCGGGCCCGACGCCAAGTTCCTGCGCAAGTCGCAGGTGCGCTCCGGGGCCGCGCCGTCTGCGCGCAGCCGGTATGACGCGCGCCCGCGCAGTCGACGCCGATCCTACCAAACAGCAAAGTCTACGTCAAGAGCCCGCTGTCGCCCGGGGAGGGCCGCGGCCAGTCGTTCCACTCGATCAACGCTCTCAGCGAGCTGCTCGCTGCCGACCACGCGCACGCCGGCCGCCACCACGTCGGCATGGACATGCACACGGAGCTCAGCACCTCGTTCGACGGCTCCTGGGGCTCGCTCGACGTGGCCGCGTCCGACTACACCGAGGCGCTGAGCGACCACATCGACGCAATTATGGAGGACATGCACACACCCGGCCTGCCGGAGCTGCACGACCACCAGCACGCGGTCGAGGGCAGCGAGGACGCAATGGCGCATCCCATGCGCGAATTCCTCACGGGCGGCGATGCGAGCATCGTGCAGTTTGGCGACACGTTGTCGGGCGAGCCCTGGCCGCACGAGGTGCGCTGCCGCTGCACGCCCAGCGCGGTACAGGGCTGACACGTGCGTGCGCGCTGCCGCAGCAGATGTACGAGGGCGCAACGACAGCTATGGAGGGCGCGCCGGCGGCGCCGACCGTGCTCACTGGCCCGTGACCCTCACTCTCACGCGCGCGTCCTGCACGCTCACACACGCTCGCACGCGCAGACTACGCCGCCGAGCACACTGACCTGTTTTCCGCGGCCGTCTCGGGCAACGCCGTCCCGTCGCCGTACTGAGCTCGCCCTGCGCATGTCCAAACACCACCTGCACCCGCCTTCACATCCGCTGCCTGCTGCTCTGCGTCGACCGCAGATCATGCTTCTTGTTGTTCGCCCACGCCGCTGTATTCCTTTCTTTCTTCTTCGGCGCTGCTCGGCTGCCGCTCCGCCCTGCCTGCTCACCCACAAAGCCGCCGGCGGTGTCGCGCGCCTCCCTATCCCTTTCCCTTGTCGAACAAAGCCTGAAATGCCTGCACACTCTCTTTGCACATGCTGAGGGGGTTGGGCGCTCACGACAGCGCCAGGAGCGGCTTGAGCGTGATGTCGTCCACGGACGTGAGCGCCGCGAGCAGCCGCTCGAGCGCGGGCCGCGTGGCCTCAGTGCTCAGGCCGAGGATCGGCCGGTCCGTCTTGAGCCGGTGCTCGACCAGACGGCGCAGGATGCGCGCGGGCAGGTAGTAGACCTCGTCGACCATGCCGCCCGCCACGCCCACCACGGCCAGCCGCTTGGGGATGCGGTCCGTCCGGTACACGCCCAGCTTGGCGCCCGGCAGATACTCAAAGTCGAGGAACTGGATCAGCTGGTTCGAGTGCAGGAGCAGCTGGCTGCAGCGCTCGCTCTCGCGCTTGGGCGTCGCCGTGTGTGCGGCGCCGGCAAGCTTGCCGTGCGGCGAGGCTTCCTTTGCCACCGCGCCGAAGCCCGCGTGCGCGCCACTGGGCGCGGCTGCGGTCGGTCGGGGGGCGCGCGGCCGCAGGAAAGTCTCGATCAGGATCACGTGGCATCCGGCAATGTGGCCCATCTCGGACGCCTCCACATCCAGCAGCGCCTCGCCCTCCTCGAGCAGCAGCGTCGCGATGCCCTGCTGGTGCCCGCGCGGCGTCATGTTGAGCCGCGCAAAGATGCCGCAGTTGATCTTCGGCAGGTACGTCACGAGCATCCCACCCACGACGACCGGCATCGAGTTCTTGCGCGAGTACTTGAGCGCGAGCAGCAGGTGCGTGTGCTGCTCGTCGTCGCGCAGCGTCGCGATCCACTCCTCCAGCGGCTCGAACGGGTCCGCGTCGTTGTTCGGGTCCGACAGCGACGGGCCAAAGCGGCGGTGAAACTGCTCCACGAGCTCGGCGCTGTAGTCGATCTTCAGGTCGAGCACGATCACGGGCGCCTCCCACGGCAGCTCGGGGATCAGCGGCGTCTCCTGCCGGCGCTGAGCCTGTGCGCCGCCGCGGCCGTGAGCCGTCGTGCCAACAGCGAGCCACGAGCGCGTGCGCGCACCTGGTCGAGCATGCGCCGGAACGCGAGGCTCTCGAGCGCGGCCGTGTGCTTGCCGCAGGCCGTGCGCCAGTGCGTCTGGATGAAGTTGGCCACGGTCGACGACGGCAAGTACCACAGCGCGCGGTCGGCGTGGACGATGCCAGGGATCTTGTCCGACTGGTGCACGAGCAGGAGCACGTCGGGCCGCGCCACGCCGGCCGCCGCCGCTGCCTCGTCGTCGGCAGGGGCGCCTGTGCGGCCCGTCACAAGCGCGGTCAGCGAGCCTGGCGGCGGCTCGTAGACGATGTCCATCAGGCACCACCCGAGCTGGAAGAGCAGCGCGTGCGACGCCAGCAGGTCGTGCACCCTGCCCTCGCCGTGCACAAGCGACGTGATCGAGGCGCTGTCGGACGGCGTGAGCGTGTCGACCGCCTCGGACGAGCCCGACGCCGGGCCGGGCACGGCGGGGCTGACGACGCTGCCGGAGCGCGTGCGCGGGCCCTCGAGCGTCGCCGGCAGGTCGGCCAGGACCGCGTTGTACGCCTTAGCCTCGGCGAAGATGGCGTCGCACCCGCCCAGGTACCCGGCCTCGTGCGCGCTCGTCTCGAGGATCTCGAGCGCGTGGTGGAGCAGCTCGCGGCAGAGGCGCATGTGTGACGCGTTGGCGATGGCCAGGTGGCTGATCAGGCCGATGTTGATCGCCGGGAAGTAGTCAAAGACGATGCCGCCGGCGATGCGGTTGGCCGCCGTGTCGAGCGTGCGCTTCTGCGCCGGCAGCGTCGCCGTGGTCACCACCGGCGCCGCGGCGAGGGCAGCCGGCGCGACCGTGGCGCTCCCGGGCGGCGCCGGTGTCTGGGCACCGATCACGGGCGTGACCGAGTCAAGCATCGGCTCAGCGGGCGCGTTTTCGTCCTGCTCGCCGTCAAAGGTCACGTCGGCCGCGAGCAGCCCCAGCACGACGTGCGACAGCTTGCGCGCGGGCACGACCGGTGCCGGCGGTGGCGTGCGCAGCGCGAGGCCAATCGCATTGCCGCCACTGCTGCTTGCGGTCGTGCTCGTGCTCGCACTCAGCTCGATCGCGGTCGCCGTCCGCGCCGTCGCCGCCGACTGGAAGAAGGGCGACTGCTGCTGCTGCTGCTGCACGGCGTTCGCAGGCGTCTGGTGCATCGCGGCCGCGGCAGCCGAGGACGCTGCCATGGACGTCGCAGCGCTCGGCGGCGGCCAGGCGATGTGCAGCGGTCCGGGCGAGATCCACGGCGACAGCTGGACCGCCGGCTGCGACTTGGGCGTGCCAAACTGCAGACCGGCAAAGTTGGGCGGCGCCACACGCTCGCGCAGGGGCAGCGAGGGTGAGGGCGACGGCTGCCGCGAGATCAGCCCGGGCAGCGACGCGGATGCGTGGGTGCTCGGCGACAGCAGGACCGCGGGCGGCAGCCGTGACGAGCTCTGCGGCGGCGGCACAACCGTCTCGTTGGGCTGGAACGCCCAGTACTGCGGCGGCGGCTGAAGCGGCGGCGAGCGCATGGGCGGGAGGTTGGCGGTCGAGCCTGGCTTGAGAGCGAAGAACTCGGACCG
The DNA here is from genome assembly GCA_943704415.1 of Parvularia atlantis. Taxonomy (NCBI): domain Eukaryota; order Rotosphaerida; genus Parvularia; species Parvularia atlantis. Next base: position 5,067 of record CALSCO010001785.1, on the reverse strand, counting down.
CGACGTCTCGCCCGACGCCTCCGCGTGGTCGTCGTCGCCCGGCAGCGACAGCAGCCCGAGCCACTCGTGGAAGGCAGCGTTTTCGGCCGCGGCGTCTGCCGGCTGCGGCTCTGCTGGCGTGGACGTCGGCGGCCGGCGCACGAGGTTGTAGACGAGCTCGCGGTAGAACGTGCGCAGCAAGTCCTCGTTGTAGTCCTCAGAAATATCGAGCAGGAGGAACGGACTGTCCCAGGGCACGCCCACGAGTGGGACCTTGTGCCGGATGCGGATCTGCGCGAGCATGCGCTGGTACGCCAGGCCGTCCATGATGCGTAGGTCGTGCCCGTTGCGCGCGATGATATCACGCCACAGCTTCGCCACAAACCTGCGGACCGCGGTCAGCGCTGCCGTCGCAGAGCGGTCGCGCGCACTTGGAGATGAACCCGTTCGGGAGGTAGTGCGAACCGTCGATGCCGTTCTGCGGGATGCGCGGCGTAATCACGGCCGTGAGCAACATGGGGACCACGGGCAGGAGCGGCGCGCCGTCGAACAGATCCGTGCTCGCAGACTGTGCGGCAGGCAGCCCCGTCAGCTGCGAGGCGCGCGTGGCACTGGCCTGCACGCACGCGCACGCGGCGGTAGCGGAACGGTGGTAGGAGAAAGTCCAGGTCCAGCATGCGCAGACCGGCGTCGCTTAGCGTCTGGTGGTGCGCGGCGACGTCGCTGTCATTGGCGTGCGTGGCTGCGTCGCCGGGACTGCTGCGCGGATGCACGAGCATGAAAACGGCGTTGCAGCCGGCGAGGTGGCCGCGGCTCGTCGCCTCGACGTCGGTCAGGCGGGAGATCTGCGCGCAGGGGGTCGGCGCTCGCGCGCCGAGCGCCCACGCACGCGCACCTCGTGCAGCAGCCGCCCGACGAGCGCCGTGCGGTTGCGCTTGGACGGGAGCACGATCAGGTGCGTGATCAGCGCGCAGTTGTTGGCCTGCAGCGGCCTCCATGTGAGCACGTGCGCATCGACCCGCCCGTTGCGCGCGAACGTGCCTGGAAGTACTCGAAAATGGCGCCACCCGCGAGCGCCGGCCCGGGCTGCGACTCGGCGTATGAGATTGCGAGGACGATGTGCGTGCCCTCGTCCAACAGCGCTGCGGCGTCCTCGTCGAGGCCAAACTCTGGCGCGAGCATGCGCTGGTAGTCCTCGAGCGGGCGCAGGTCTGTGCACGCCGCGCCGTCAGCAGGACGTCACACGTGCGTGCGCGCCGCACCAAACGTCGGGTACTTGCGCTTGGACAGGACGCGGTGGAACTCGTGCAGCATGTCGGCGCTGTAGTCCGTGCGCAGGTCCAGGAACGACCACGCGCTCTCCCACGGCAGCGAACTGGCCGCCACACTGAGCACGCGCATGCACGCGCACGGGGTACCACACACCTGAACAGCGGGATGTTTTCGCGTCGGCGGAACTGGTCGCGCATGCGCATGTACTTGATGTTCTTGCTAAAGTCGGGCTCTTTGATCTGTGTGCAGGCGTAGCGCCAGTAGTCCTGCGCGGGGCAGTTTCAGCTGGCGCGATGCGGTGCGGGGGCGAGTACGTGCCTTGACAAAGCCGGCGACGAGCGCCGTCGGCAGAAAGTACAGCTTGTCACCCTCGTTGCCGATGCCGTACGGAAGGAGGATGCGTGGCAGGTTGCTGTCCTTGGCGAGCACGGTAAGGCTGAGCTGCGGGTCGCTCGTGGCCGAGGCCGGCGACAGCGGCGGCTGCGCGTAGACGAGGTCGAGCATAGCAAAGCCGAGCGACTGCATCAGCGTGTGCGAGTTGCCGATGTTGAGCGGGCCGCCGGCAACGTCTGCGCCACGCCGGCCGTGAGCCGCGAGCGGTGCGTCGGCAGTGCTGGCGATGTCACCGGTCTTTTCGACCATGCTGCCCTCCATGTAGATCGCGTTGCACCCGGCCAGGTGCCCGTACCGGCTCGCCGTGCGGTGGAACGTCTCAACGACGCTCTCCAGCAACGACGCCACGACGCTGCCTGCCGGGCTGCTCAGCACACATGGATGCATGCACGCGCATGTGCACTGGCGCACCGTGACCGCCGCCCGCCTGCGCCGCCGTGTGGTTCCGCACGACAAAGTACGAGATCAGCCCGCAGTTGCTCTCGGCGTAGTACTGCGCCCGGCGTCAAGCCCACGCGACGCGCCCCGGCGGCCGCACCTCAAAGGTCACGCCGCCGACCAGGAGCGTCAGGTCCTCCAGGCGCGTGCGCTTGGCCGCAGGCAGGCTCGAGAACTCGTCTGGACGTGTGCGCGCAGCGTCAGATTGGGACGGCGCACGCGCTCAGCGTCACCTTCGTCGGGGTCGCGCAGCGCAAGCAACACGTGGCACACGACCGGCTTGGAGGCGGACTCGTCGCGCAAGTTGCTGATCCACACGTTGACGTCCTCGAGCGCTGGCGCACACGACCGAGCGCGTCAGCGGCGACGGACGCGCGCAGCGCCCGCGCACCCTCTGACCGCGTCGTCTTGGCGACGAGCTCGTTGTAGAAGCGTAGCAGCAGCGACAGGTCAAAGTTCTCGCTCAGCTCGACGAGGTACCACGGGCGGTCCCACGGCAGATCGAGCAGCCTGATCTTGTCCTGGCGCGCGAGCTGTTCGCGCGTTGGCGCGTGAGCTGTGTGCGCGACCGCACGGCCACCGCGCGGCCCACCTGCATCATCGCTCGCTTCAGGTCGACGTCCGTGCTCAGTTGCTTCTCCGTCAGCCGGCCGCGCATCACGCTCGTCCTCCACAGGACCGAGTAGAAGTTGCTGCCCCCGGCGTGCGCGTGAGCTCGCGCACCCCGATCGCACAAAAGCGCGCACCGCACGGTGCTCACGGGGATGTAGTACACGGTCTCGCCCGCCTGCTGGTACGAGGGGATCTTGGGCGAGAGGTAGACGCACAGCAGCAGCGTGTTGCACTTCTCCTGCCCGCTCGACAACGGCGGCTGCACGTACGCAAAGTTGAGCAGGCGCAGGCCCATGTGGTGGTAGATGGCGTGCCGCACGCGCGGGTCCATGATGTCCTGCGCGCGGCCTGAGGGGGGCGGCCACGTGCACGCGCCGACGCACCTTGTCTTTCGGCACCTTGATCGACGAGTTGGTCTCGAGGAAGATGGCGTTGCACCCGGCGAGCGAGCACTGTGCGCGGGCGATGTTGTCGAGCTCCTCGACAGCCTGGTTAAGCAGCTTGCGCGCGAGGCCTGCGCGCACGGACGGGTCAGCACGGCACGCACCGCGCGATGCTGACGGACCCTTGCCGCGCGTCTCCTTGTTGACGAGCATGTACGTGATCAGGCCGCAGTTGACGCTGATGAAGAACTCGAAGATGCTGCGCGGCCGGGGTCCGTGCGCGTCACACATGCCGTCGCGCGCAGCATTGCAGAACGTACACGCCGCCAAAGATGAGTGCGCGCCCGGGCTCGTCCGGCAGCGGTTTGTAGTAGATGACGACGTGCAGCTGCGCCCGCACGCCTCAGCCGCACGCCCGGCCGCCGTCGCCGCCCCGCGGCCGCGCCCACCTCCACGGCCGCGCACTCGTTGCGGCGCACGGTGAAGTTCTCAAGCGGCTCAAGCTCTGCGTACTCTCGCACGGTCACGGACCGCCCGCCCGCCCGCCGGCCGGCCGGCGCGCACCCTCCGGCTGCGGGAAGCTCGGGACCATGAGCTCACGGTAGAACTGCGTGATCAGCGCCTCGTCGTAGTCCGCGAACGAGTCCTTGACGAGCCAGGCCTCGCCGCTCGCGCCCGGCTGTGCCATCGATGTTTGACGTGTCACGCTCTCGAACTTCGACGCAATCGATATGGGTTGCTTTGCATTGTCGCGTCGCGCGGCACACGGCGCGCGGCACACGGCGCGTGGCGCGTGCTCCGTCGCCGCCTGCCCTCGCTCCACACCCCGCTCTCTGCTGCCCGCCCGCGTCTATTGTTTTGCGCGCGGGGCTGTGCGCACGTGCGCACGCGGTGTCAGCATGACCCCCTTACCAGCCGCGCCCGCGTTCGCCCGCGTTCGCACGCCCATGCGGGCCCACGCGGCACTTTTCGGCTGACGGCGGATCACCTCCCGCAGGAGCCGCCGCCGCCGCCGCGCACGATGAGCGCGGTGGAGTGGACGCCCGAGGAGGCCACGCGCCTGCGGCGCAACCAGCTGCGTCGGCGCGGCTCGAACCCGGGCAAGACCAGCGAGCTCAGCGTGCCCAAGAGCAACAGCGCGCTCTGGCGCTCGCTGATCAAGGACGAGGACGTGCGCGACCTGACGGAGGGTGCGCGTGCGCGCGCACGCACGCGCACCAGAGCCGGCTGAGCACGCCGCCGCCCGCCTATAACTGCAGAAATCAGCAGCGTCCAGAAGACGTTCGTGCACCACATCTACGCCACGCTCGCCCGCACCCCGCTCAACCTGGACAACTTTGGCGCGTACGAGGCCCTGGCGTACACCTGCCGCGACCGCCTCATCCGCCGCTGGATCGACACCCAGCTCAACTTCACCCGCGTCGACCCAAAGCGCGTCTACTACCTCTCGCTCGAGTTCCTCATGGGCCGCACGCTGCAAAACGCCGTGCTCAACCTGGACCTGGAGGACCTGTACCGCGGTGCGTGTGCGCGCGCACAGCGGAGGGATCTGACGATTGACGCCCGGGCCCGCAGAGGCGCTGATGCAACTCGGCTTCCGCCTCGAGGACATGTACAACCAGGAGCAGGACGCGGCGCTGGGCAACGGCGGCCTCGGTGCGCGCGCCCTCCGCCCCTCCATCGCGCGCTCACCTCGTGGCGGCAGGCCGTCTCGCCGCGTGCATCATGGACTCGCTCGCGTCGCTCGACTTCCCCGGTGCGGAACGGGGCTCGCGGGCCGCACGACTGACGCGACGCACCCGGCACAGCGTCCGGCTACGGCCTGCGCTACACGTACGGCATCTTTGAGCAGCGCATCATCAACGGCGAGCAGATCGAGTTCCCTGACTACTGGCTCACGTTCGGCAACCCGTGGGAGATCCAGCGCCTCGACGTCGTGGTGCGCTCTCTCTCTCTCTCTCTCTCTCTCTCTCTCTCTCTCTCTCTCTCT
>CALSCO010001781.1:0-17390 GCA_943704415.1 Parvularia atlantis | reverse complement strand
GGGGGGGGCGGCGGAGGGGGAAACGCGCGGCAGACCTGTGAAAAATGACGTACTTAGGTAAGCGGCTCTGTACGCCCGCGCACGTGACGGCGGCGAGCGAGATCGGCCGCGCGAGAGGAGCGGGAGGGTGGGCTTGGAGGGACGTCGAAGCGCGTGCGCGCGCGCTGCGAGGGCAGGGACGGCGCGAAAAGCAAAATGAGCACTAATGCAGATGGCGAACGGCGTGTTTCCGCACATGGGCCTGCCGATGCGCCGATGCGCGATCGTGCCGATCGTTGCCGCGCGCGCCGATCGTTGAAGTTCGCCGCAATCGACGCGGTTCGGACGCGGCTGTCGTCACGCGTTCTGGCTGTTTCTTCGTTGCCAGTTGGACAAACACACGCGGCGTCACACGCGGCGTCACACGTCGTTCTCCTTGTACGTGTGGCTCGCCACGCGCGACCGCTTGGCAAACTGCGACACGAACCGCTCGATCTTGGACGGCACGTCCTTCGGGCGGTACTCCATCGGCACGTACGCGCGCTTGCCCTCGCCCGTGTAGACCTGCCGCGGGCGCCAGATGCGCTGCGGCTTGTCCTGCAGCGACTCGCTCCAGTGCGCGAGCCAGCCGGCCACGCGCGGGATCGCAAACAGCACGGGGAAGAAGTCTGCGCGCGCGCGCATCGCTTGAGCGACGAGCGCAGACTGGCGCGCACGCGCACCCGTCGGAAAGCCCATCGCCTTGTAGATCAGGCCCGAGTAAAAGTCCTGCGCACACGCACGCACGCACGCACGCACACGCGCGCCGTGAGCAACGCGGCACACGGCCGCACCATGCGCGCCCTCAGCGCACCACGTTCGGGTACAGCTTGCGGTCGACAAAGTACTTGTCGCTCAGCGCCTTGGCCTCGAGCGCGAGCGCGATGTCGATCAGCGGCTCGCGACCGCACACCTTGAACACCTGCCCGCGTGCCCGCCGCTGTCAGCCGCCCACCCACCCGCTCCTCTCGCAACAGAACCGCACCTCGTACGCCGTGCGCTTGATAATGCGCGCGCGCGGGTCGTAGTTCTTGTACACGCGGTGGCCAAAGCCCATCAGCAACTTCTTGCGGTTCTTGACGTCCTCGATGAACGCGTCAACCTTGTCCACGCTGCCGATCTCCTCGAGCATGCGCAGGACCGACTGCGGCGCGCGCACGGCCTCAGCACAGCCTACCCTATGCCGCGCGCAGTGCACGCGCCTCGCACGCGCCGCCGTGCAGCGGTCCGTACAGCGCCGCGGCCGCGCCGGCGATCGCGCTGTACGGGTCGACGTGCGACGAGCTGATGTGCCGCATCGCCGCCGTCGAGCAGTTGAGCTCGTGGTCTGTGCACACGCGCGCGCTCTCAGTCATGACCATCTCACCATCGCACACCGCGGTAGGGTGCACCCGCGTGAAGGATAAAAAGGATCTCGAGCGCGCGCACGAGCGTCGGGTTCGGCTTGTAGTTCTCCTCACCCAGGCGCTGCGGCGGTCGCGCGCACCGTCAGCAGCCGCTCACACGCCGCAGCCGTTGTGCCCGCGCGCACGTCGAGCATAAACAGGAAGTTCTCGGTGTAGCTCATGTGGCGCTGTGGGTCGTTGGGCTGGCTGACGAGCCACGCGCACGCGTCAGCGCGCCGCCACGGTCGCAGGCGCCCCAAGCGCACCGGCCGATCCGGTGCCGGTACGAGTACGCCGCGACCGTCGCGGCCTTGCCCAGGATGCGGTAGATCTGGATGTTGCGCGAGCGCTGGTCCTTCACAAACAGGTCCGTGTCGCCCACGAGCGCCGGGTTGGCCTCCGGGTGGAACGTCGACATGCCGGCCATGACGCTGATAAACATGCCCATGGGCTGCGCGGGCGCACGGTGAGGCGCGGACAGGGCGCGGCGCCGGCTCGCAGGGCGCGGCGCCGGCTCGCAGGGCGCGCACGTGCGCGTCGTAGTTGAACGACTTCATCAAATTGGTCAGGTTGTTGTGCAGGTAACTGCGCGCCGCGCGCGCGTGTATCAGGCAGCGCCGTCGCCTGCGCCGCAGCAAACGCACGTGTGGCGCATGATCTGCGACCGCCACGACGCAAACTCATCCTGGACGCGCGGCGTGAGACCGGGCGCAAGACAGCGCCGCGCACAGCCGCACCTGGTTCGGCAGGTCGCCATAGATCAGCAGGTACGCCACCTCGAGAAAGTTGGACTTTTCGGCGAGCTCCTCGATCGGGTAGCCTGCCCCGCGCGTTAGCACCGCTCTACTTACTACACTTGAAGTAGCCGCGCATCGCACCACGGTAGCGCAGGATGCCCTCGTCGCCGTCGATGAAGCAGATGGCCGACTTGGCCACGGCCGTGTTCTGGTAGCCCGGGTCGAAGAGCATCAGGCCCGGGCCTTGGTCGCGCTTGATCTTGTCGAAGGCCGAGGCGCTGACGGCGTCGTTCTCGATCGGGACCTCGTACGTCTTGCCCGTGCTGCACCACCGTGAGCAGCGCGCTGGGTGTTCGCCGGGTGGCCTGCGCCGCACCGATTGTCGATCACTGTGAGCGAGTTGGTCGACGGGTGCGTCTGCAGCACGACAAAGTGCGCCGCGCCGCCGCTGCCACTGCTGCCGCCGGCCGCCGCGCCCTTGCCGTCGGCGCCCGCGCTCGTCAGCTGCCAGGTCTGGCCCGTCTGCTTGTTCTCGAGCACAAACTTGGCGCTGCGCAGCGTGCCGGGCGCGCGCGCGCTGTCAGCACTCTGCGCACACACACACACACACCCCACGTGCCGCGCGACAACTTCCGCTGGGCGCATGCGACGCACGCGACAAAGCGCTGACGCGCCACGCACCCGGCGTCCTTGCCGTCCTTCGCACTGCCCGTCGACGCCGCGGCCGGCGCCGCCACCACGTGCCACGCGCCCGACGCGAGCGGCTCGGGCGCGGCCGCGCCGGCGAGGTGCGCGCGGAGGACTGCGACCCGCGCCGACATGACAGATGATCAGACGCCCGCAAACGTGCCTCGCCCTTACCCTGGTGACGCACGGATGTGTTGTGCACTCCGATCCACTGCCGTCGCGGCACTTTCGCACCGCCGCACGTCATGCCAGCCCTGCGCAGCGTCCTTGACCCGTACTACCTCCCGCTGCACGCCGTCGTGCTCAGCGTGTTTGCCTACGGTGCGGCGCGCGACTGCGCCTCGCGCACTGGCAGCTCCGAGGCCGAGTCGCTCAATGGCGCCCACGCACAGCCGGCTACCAGCTGTACCGCACGGGCACGCGCTCGATCGACGTGTCATTCGATCGAACGCACAACCCGCACCCGTGGCAGAAGGTTGACCCGAACGCCACGCCCGAGCGCATGTTCAACAACCCCCCGCCGACCGGCGTGGTCGACGCCTTCGCCCAGTACCGCAAGCCTCAGGGCCCGAACACTGCTGGCACGGCGACCGACCCGACGCCCGGCCAGGCCGGCCAGGCGACGTCACCCGAGCAGCTGGACCCGCGTGTGCGCCCGCGCTCGTGAGAGAGGCGCACAGAGACGTCAGGTGGCCCGTGACCGCACTGTGACGTCGCACTGGCAGAAGACGTGCTGACAGCAAGTGACACTTTGCCACAATGCCCACGACCCTGCGCCTGTTCGAGCCGTCCTTCGCGCCGCTGTACGTCCTCGTCGGCGGCGCACTCACCTTCGCCGGCTACACGGCCTACCACACGTTCCGCAGCCCGACCAGCGACCTGCGCCACCGCACCCGTACGCGCGCCAACTCATCCGGCCTGTCTCACAAACGACGCGCAGGCCGCGCCGCCGAGGAAAAGTACCCGTGGCAGACGTCCAACGTCTCGGCGCACAGGGACGGCCCCGGCAGCGGCAGCTGGAGTGCGGGCCAGCAGTACTCGAAAGACATCCGCCCGGGCGAGGCCGACAACTCGTCCACGGCCGTGAGCCGCCCGGGCCTCCCGCGCGGCGCGACCGGCTGAGCTCTGCCGTGAGAGGGTCTGTACACTCTTGCGCACGACAGAGCTGAACACAGGCGGGGTCAGTGCTGCAGCGGCCGGTTCTCCGACCCGGCAGCGAGCGGTCCCGTCGTCGGCGCGCCCGCTCGCTTGCTGCCGAGCTCGCGCTCGAGCCGCGTCACGTTCTGCCGCCACGCGTCAGGCCGCACAGCCACCGAACGGACACGGGCGCGCACCCGCTGCAGGTCCTGGATCACGTCACGCAGCGCGTTGTTCTCGCGCTTGACCTCGACTGCGCCGGCGCGGCATGCGGCGGCGTCAGGTTGCAGGCCAACGCGCGCATACGGGCGGCGGCGCACGCAGGTGCTGGATGCGCTGCCGGTCGTTCTTGCTGTGCGACAGCTTCTCGTTCTCGGACCGCAGCTTGTCACGCTCGCCAAAGACCGACTTGTACTCCTGCACTACGCGTCAAGCCGCGTTACAGCTCACAGGGCAAAACGCGCACCTCTTTCAGCTGCCGCAGCTGCGTCTCGGCCTCCTCGGCGCGCCGGTTTGCCTGCTCCTCAAGCTCGCTCGCGCTGCGGCGCCCATGTCATTGAAACGACCCGTCGTCGCTCGACGCACCGCTTCGCGTCCTCCACGAGCGACTGCAGCTCCTCCTCGGCCGTCTTGAGCCGGAACAGCTGCTGCTTGGCCTCGGTCTCGACGCGCCGCTTCTCGGCCGCGAGCGCGCTCATGCGCTCCTCGAGCTGCTGCAGCCGCATGTCGGCGCTCTCCTGCCGCAGCCACTCGCGCATCAAGACTGCACGCCGTCCTCCCCCGCACTGCACACACGCACCAGCTGCGCGTTCATCTCGAGCCGCGCCTCGGCAATCGCGGTCGCGCGCGTCTCGATCATGGCGACCTTGAGCTCCTGTGCGGCGCCATCAGCGTCATATTGTCAAAAAAGGCTGTGCTTCCATCCGAACCGCCAGCTGCCGTTCGAGACCCGCCACGGCGGCCTGCTGCGACCGGTGCAGCTGCGCATGGTGTCGCACGCGTCAGCGATCCAGCCAACCAGCGCCCGGGGCAAGGTGTGTACCCGCGCCTCGTCGTCCTTCTCTTTGCGCAGCTGCGCCTGCTGCTCCTCAAGCCTGCATGCGGTCGAACAGTGCGTTAGCGCGTGTGCAGCTGATCCAGCAGAACGCACTGCGCGCTGCGCATCAGCTGCGCCTCAAGCTCCTTCTGCAGCGCCGCGACGGTGGCCTGCGTGTCGCAGCCGCCGCTCTTGCTCGCTGGCCATCCGCGGGCGCGCTCAGCTCCGGCTTGCACGGCGGCGCAGCAGAGCACGCACCACCGCCTGCCCCGCCCACCGACTTGCGCAGGCTCGACATCAGCTCGCTCTGCTGCTGGCTCGCCTGCTCCTCGTGCCGCCGGTGCTCCTCGCGCTCGTGCTCGAGCTGGTCCCGCTCCGCGCGCATGCGCGCCAGCTCCGCCTCCGCCTCGCCCTGCGCCCCCAGAGCCTGTTCGAGGTCCGCCGCGTGCGCCTTCGCGGCCTCGGCCAGCTGCCCACGCAGCTGCGCCGCCTGAACCAGCGCCGTCTGCAGCTCGCCCTGCGTGTGCGCAACCAGCGCCTCCTTCTCGGTCAGCGCGGACGTCTGCGCACATTCGTCAGCCCTACTGCCGCGCACTCCCGCGACGCACCGCCGTCTGCAGCTGCCCCACCGCATGCGCGAGCTCGGCCCGCACGTCCTCCACCGCAATCACGCGCTCGCGGCTCTCCTGCAGCTTGGCCATGAGCTCCTTGATCGTCTGCTGGTTGGCGGCGAGCTCGCGCTCGTGTTGCGCTCGCTGCTGCTGCATCGCCGCGTTGGCCGTCTGCAGCGTCGCAAGGCTGCTCTCCTGTGCGCGCCCAGGATGCCCGGTCAGCACTGCGATGCAGCGGGCAGCGCACGTAACGCACCATCTGGTCGCGCTGGTCCTGAAGCAGTGCGAGCTCGCTGCGCAGCTCGTTGGCCAACGTCGCCGCCTCGTTGTACTTGGAGTCGCCCTGGGCCATCAGCAGTTCGACCTGGGCCGCTAGCTGCTCGGCGTGCGCCTTGAAGTGCTGTGCGTCGCACGTCAGCCCCTCAGATGCAAAGGGGGCGCAGCTGCGGCGCGTGCCTGCGCCTGCTGCTCCTGTTGCGAGGCCTGCGTGCGCAGCTGCGCCATCTCCTTCTCGTCGCGCACGGCCTGCTGCGTGTGGAACGCCAGCTCGTCCTGCAGGCTCATGATCTCGCTCTGCGCGTGCGCCACCCGGTCGTCAGCCCCTTCCCCCCCGTGCAGCCACATGCCCGCGCGCGCGGGCGTGCGTGCTCGCCTGCACTGACTGCAGCTGCTCCGTCAGCTTGTCGACCTGCTCCGACTTCTTGCGCATGTCGGTCTCGTTGCGCAGCACCTCCTCCTCTAGCTCGCCCTTCTCGCGCAAGAGCGCCGCCGCAACCCCCTCGGTCTGCACGCGCTGGGCCCGCTGCGTCTCAACCTCGCGGCCGCGCTCGGCCAGCTTCTGCTGCAGCTCTGTGCACGCTCTCGTTCAGGAGGGAGGGGCGTGGCGCGGCATGGGCACCGCACCGGCCGCGACCGCCTCGGCGCGGTCCTTCTCGGCCGCTGCGGCCGTCACGCGCTCGTTCAACATGCGCAGCGTCTCCTGCGTCGCGGCCTTGCTCTCGCTCGCAAACTGCGCCACGTTGTCGGTCGCAAGCAATGACGCATGACCGGCGCGTGTGTGCGCACGTTGCTCATCCGCCGCGTCTTCTGCTCGAGCTTGTCCAGCTTGTCCTGCAGCCGCGCGATCTCGCCGTCCTTCTCGTCGCACGCCTGCCGCGCGCGCATGGCCTCGGTCTGCGCCGCGGCCAGCTCGGTCGACACGCTGGCGAGCTGGGCCGACACTGACGACACATCCGACGACGCCTTCACGTGGTCGTCGCGCAGGGTCTGCACACGGTCGTCAGACAGCAACACTGTGCGCACGCGGATGCCGCACTTCGATCACCGCGCTGAGACGCTTGATCTCGAGCTCCTGGCCCTGGCGGCGCGTCTCGAGGGCGGTCTGCTCGCAGTAAGCCGCGGCCCGAGCACGCACGCCTACGGCCCCGCGGCGCACCTCGAGATCCTTGCGCTGCTTGTTGAGCGAGTCAACCTCGGCGGCTAGGTCCGCCTTCTCAAACTTGAGTTGCGCAAACTCGGCCGTCTGCGCCTGCATCGCGTGCGCCATCGTCTGCAGCTCGAGCGCGGCCTGCTGGCGCGCGGCGGCCACTTGTTGCTGCGCACGGGCACGCGGGCGTCAGCTGCAGCGCGCGCGCGCGCACCGGCTCAGCCTCTGTCGCGCACCGTCAGCCGCTCGACCTCCTGCAGAAGCTCGCCCGTGCGGTCGCATGCCGCGGCAGCCTTGAGCTGAGGCGTACACGCGCCGTCAGGCACACACGAGGGCACCCCGTGCGTGCCGTGCACACCGCGGCGTTGTCCCGCGACAGCGACAGCACGATGTCCTCCAGTCGGCGCTCGCGCTCGCGCGCCGCGACCAGCTCGCTCGGCTGCGCCTGCAGCTCGCCGAGACGCAGCTGCAGCTCAGCCAGTTGCTCTGCGCGTCGTGCCGTCAACACGGCAAAGGAGCCTGCGTGGCTCAAGCCCGCACCGCGCAGTTGCAGGTTCTCGGCCGCAAACTTGGTCACGTCGGCGTTCTGTTCGTGCATGCGCTGGCGCTCACGCTGCTCCGCGTCCTTGTTCTCCTGCACGTCCCGGCAGTGTCAGCGCGCTGAGCTCGCAGTGAGCAGTGCACGCGAGCGCACCTTGTCCACGGCCAGGAAAGACTCGCGGTCAAACTGCTGCTGCTTGAGGTGCGTGATGGTCGAGTCGCGCAGCTTGATGACCATCTTGTTGCTCTGGCGGCCGGTGCGCGTTGAGCGAGCGCATGCGGGCGTGCGGTCGGGACAGCGCGGCACCTGCAGCTGCTGCTGCTGCTGCGCGTTGAGCTTCTGCGCCAGGCGCAGCTGCTCCTCCAGCCGCTTGAGTTTCTCGTCGCCCTCGCGGTTGCGCTCGATCAGGCCCACGATCAACTCGTCGTTGCCGGCCGCGCTCGGCCCGGCCGCGGCCGCAGGCACCACGCCGCCTGTGCGCAGCCTGCGTCAGTCATCGTGGAGCCAGACGCGTACGCACGCACCCTGCAGCAGCGCCTGCAGCTGGCGCTTGAGCTGGTTGTTCTCTTCGATCAGCGGGCCGACGTCGGCGATCGTGTCCTCGTTGATTTGCGCCTGCGCGCAGTGCGTGAGCACAGCGGCCTCAGACACAACGCGCGCCGGCCGCGCACAAGGTTGCGGATCAGCTTGGCGCTGCGTGCAAACCGCAGCGTCGATGACGTCTCCGACAGGCACAGCACTGACGGCGACACGTTGGCGATGATGTACGTGCGCGCGTTGCCGCCGAGCGAGTCCTGTGCGCGCGCGACGTTCGCCGTCAGCAGGGTCGGCACCTGGCGCGCCACACCACATGCACCCGCAACAGGAACGTCAGCTTCGAGTCGCGGTAGTGGATGTAGCGCTTCTGGCCGTTGGACTGGTCCACGAGCGCGTTAATGACGCTGCCGAGCACGTGCAGCGACTTGTTGATCTTCTCCCGCGCCGGCCACCGCGTGAGGGGTGCGCGTCGCTCGCGGCACAGGCGCGCACCTTGCCGGCCTCCTTGATCTGCAGATTCTCGGCGTGGGTGTCGCGCTGGCGCTCTGAGCCGGCGAGGTCGACGAGGTTGAAGCGCGACTCCTGCCGAGCCGCGAGCGCAGCGTCAGCGCCCCGCCCGGCGCTCCGCCCGAGCGCGCGCGCCTTGGTGATCGTCTGCGAGCCCTCCTTGGTCTTTGAGCGGATGTAGAGGATGAAGACCGAGTGGCTGCGGCTGCTCTCGTGGTTCATGGCTGTCTCGGCCACACGCCTGTTCTCGGCGCCGCGCTGCAGGATCCGGTAGGCCTCCTCGGGGCTCGTGATCGTCTCCTCGATGGCACCGTCGACAAAGACGCCCCGTTTGATGTCCTCGCGCAGGTCTGCGCCGGCGCCAGCGCGTGAGCGGCTGCTGCGGCTGTGGCACGCGAGGGCAAGACGCACGGCGCTGCGTCGGCATCGGCTCGAGCAGGTCGTACACGCTGTCCTGGTAGATCTCGATGTTGGAGCACGAGCACAGGTATTGCACGCGGTCGTTGCTCTGCGGATTCCGTGCCGTCAGCCACCTCCGCGAGGTTTGAGCTGGCGTGCGGCGCCAACCTTCTTCTGCTCGCGGCTGATGCGCGCAAAGAGGTACTCAAAGATGCGCGGGATGAGCCCACGCTGCTCGCTGCTAATGCCGTCGACCGCCGCGGGCCCGTGCATCGTGAACGTCTTGCCGGCGCCCGTTTGGCCGCTGCGTGCGCGCGCGCTCGTCAGCGGGGCGCGCGTTGTTTGCAACCGTCGTTGTTGCGCACTAGGCAAAGACGGTCGCGTTGTAGCCCTGCAGGCAGTTGTCGGTCACGACCTTGCCGACCGCGCGGAAGATCTCCTCCTGCGCGCGGCGCACACACTGTCACGCGGGCACCAGCGTGCGTGCCGCGGCCGACGCGCGCACCTGCGTCGTGGTCGCGTCGGCGACGTGGTCAAAGGTCATCGTCTCGGGCCGCCCGCTGAGCACGGTGACCTGCGCGGCGCCGCCGTCAGCCGCGCACGCGTGCGGGGCCGAGCGCAAGCGCGGCGCGCCACCGTGTTGTTGCGCAGGTCCGTCTGGAGGCACAGCTGCGAGCCGCCGTTGTCGAGCTCGCGCTGGTTGAGCGGGCGCACGCGCAGGAGGACCTTGATGCTGTCGCCGCTGGCGGCCTCGCTGCCGGCGCCCTCCGTGCCCGCCACCGCGCTGAGCGGCGCCGCGCCGGCGGCCCGCGCCGGGCTGCTCTCGACCGAGAGCGACATCGTTCGAGTTTGGCGCGCGCGCGAGTAACGGTCGCGTGCCCCTCGATCGTCGTGCTGTCACAGTACACGTGACCTTCCCGATGTCGAGCCGGTCGCGCCCGTTTTCGGCCAAGCAGAAGAAGGCGCAGCTGCAGCAGAAGCGTGCGGGTGTGTGGCTGTGTGCCCCCTCCGTGCCGCGGCTACGGATCGCTGAGCGGTTCGGGAGCTGTGTAGCCAAGGCCGGCAAGAACGCGAGCGGTGGCGATCGAGCGCGCGGATCGGAGGATGACGACGGCAACAACGGCGACCACGGGTACGCGGCGGACGGCGCACGGTCGCGCACGGCGTCGTCGCACAGCGAGGGCAGCCACGATGGGGCCGGTGACGACGCGGGCGGCAAGGCAGCGCGGCCGTCTAAAGGGTTCGCGCGACACATCTCAACTGTCCAAGCTGACGAATGTTGCCCAGGCCCGAGCTGCGCAGCGTCTTCGCAACCGAGACGCGCGAGGCGGCCGACAAGAAGACCGAGGGCGCGCGCAGGCCATACCAGATGATGTCGGTTGAGGAGGCGTTCGAGTGCGACCTCGAGGACTACTACGGGCCGGACGCCGTGATCGCGCTGCCCAATCGCCCGCCGTGGCAGTACGGCATGACCAAGGCCGTCGTCGAGGCCAACGAGCAGCGCATGTTCCAGCGCTGGCGCGACGATATCTTTGCGCGTTACCCGGCCGAGCGCTTGAGCTACTTTGAGCAGAACCTCGAGGTCTGTGGCGCGCGCGGTGCGAGGGGCAGCGCTGACGCCGCGCAGGTCTGGCGGCAGCTGTGGCGCGTCGTGGAGATGTCGGACATCATCCTGCTCATTGTCGACGTGCGGCACCCGCTCGTGCACTTCCCGCCCGCGCTGTTCCGCTGGGTGCACGACGAGCTCAAGCGGCCGATGGTGCTCGTGCTCAACAAGGTGCGCGCGCACTGCCCGGTGGCGGCGCTGCTCATGCGCGCATCGCCACCGGCCAGATCGATCTCGTCGAGCCTGACGTCGTGCGCGCGTGGCTTGACTATTTCCACGAGCGCTTCCCGGACCTGCACACGGCCACGTTCAGCGTGTACGCGTACGAGAACTTCACGTTTGCGGCCTACGAGGACGGCGAAGGCGACGCGGCGGCCGCCACCGTGGCCAAGCGCACGCGGGCGCGGCGGCGACGCTACGTGCGCTCGGTCGGCGTGCGCGATATCCTCAACGCGTGCCGCGACGTCGCCGTTGTTAAGCACGGCAAGGAGGTCGAATGGCAGACGCTGATCGAGCGGTACTCGCGCGAAGACGCGCTGGACGAGACCAACGACGGCAGCGACGGCGACGGCGAGGAAGACGACGACGACGGCGCGCGCGATAAGACGCCGCCCTTGCCCGAGCCGGACGCGGCCGACGACGACGTCGAGCCCGGGCAAGCAGGTGCGCGCGCCGGTCTCCCCTGCCGTGCGCGCGCACTCACCTCACGCGTGCCTGCAGCCTCACCAAACCGCGACTACGTCACCATCGGCCTCGTCGGTGCGTTGCCGCGCGGGCGAGGGCGTTCGCTCAACGGACGCGGCGAGACGCAGGGCATCCCAACGTGGGCAAGTCGTCGCTCATCAACGGCATCCTTGGCAAGTCGGTCGTGTCGGCGTCGCGCACGCCCGGGCACACCAAGGTGCGCTGGTGTGCCGCGCGGCATGGGTTTTGGACGCGTGCGCTCGGCAGCACTTCCAAACGATCCACCTGACCGAGAACGTGCGCCTGGCCGACTGCCCGGGCCTCGTCTTCCCGTCGCTGCTGGCCAAGCCCGTGCAGGTGCGGTGCCGGTGCGCTGTCGTTGCGTCGCTGACATCTGTGCGCGCGAGCGCGCGCGGCAGATCCTTAGCGGCATGTTCAACATCGCCCAGGTGCGCGAGCCGTTCACGGTGGTGCAGTACCTGGCCGAGCGCGTGAACCTGCCCGAGCTGCTCGACATTGTGCACCCGGCCGTGGTCGAGAACGACGGCGACGGCATCAAGATCACGGCCGCGATGCGCAGCAAGCCGCACCCGCCCTGGTCCGCCTGGACGGTCTGCGAGGGTGCGCATCGGTGCCGCGTGCGCGGGAGGTCGCCGACGTGCGCGGAGTGCGCGTGCAGGCTTTGCGCTGCGCAAGGGCTTCTTCACGGCCAAGGCCGGGCGGCCGGACGCGTACCGGGCCGGTGCACCGACCCTTGGCAGCTTTCGCTTTTCTGACGCGCGCGTGCGCAGCAAACCTGATCCTGCGCCTCGCGTTCGACGGGCGCCTGCTGCTGTCGATGAAGCCGCGCGGATTCTACGCCCGACGGGTTGCGCGCTGGCCGGCCGCGTTCGCTTGCGCGCCCTGCTGACACGGCCGGCCGCACAGCCATCGATGCCGCGCGCCGCCCCTCGCCGCGCCGTTCGTTCGGCCGCCGCCGACGACGACGCTGACGACGACGACGGCGACGATGCGGACGGCGTGCCCGAGTCGGCCACGCGCGTGTTCAACCCCTTTGCGTTGCTTGGCGCCGACAGCGACGACGACGAGAGCTGATCAATGGCCCACGTGGCCGCGTGCGAACTTTCCCCGTCTGCCGCCCTCCT
Organism: Parvularia atlantis; assembly: GCA_943704415.1. Taxonomy (NCBI): domain Eukaryota; order Rotosphaerida; genus Parvularia; species Parvularia atlantis. Next base: position 4,934 of record CALSCO010001781.1, on the reverse strand, counting down.
CTCTTGTTGTGTGCGCTTTGCCCGCCGCCGCGCCCCTCTGCCGACCGCGACCGCGCCGTGGCCCGCGCTGCGGCGCGTCCCTGCGCGCACGTAACGCGTCCGCGCTGCCTCGCTGCCGTCCGCCGTCAGCACGACGTTCACCTCGGCTGACGTGGTCGCACGCAGCCCGCCCGCCCGCCGCGCGCCATGGCCTTCGCGTGCCCCAAGGAGAAGCGCGCAGAGCTCGTCGCTAACGCCAAGCGCATCGTCGCGCCGGGCAAGGGCATCCTCGCGGCCGACGAGAGCACAGGCACGATCGGCAAGCGCTTCGACGGCATCAAGGTCGAGAACACGGAGGAGAACCGCCGGGCGTACCGCGAGCTGCTGTTCACGGCGCCGGCGGGTGCGTCGTCCTCGTCCTCGTTGTCGTTGTCGTTGTCGTTGTCGTTCTGACGTCGCGCGTCGCACGTCACGCAGAAGTCGACAACTACTTTGGCGGGGTGATCCTTTACGAGGAGCAGCTGCACCAGAAGACCAAGGACGGCGTGGCTTTCCCCGAGCTCCTGCTCAAGCGCGGCATCCTCCCCGGCATCAAGATCGACACGGGCCTCGTCGTCCTGCCCGGCACCGACGGCGAGACGGTGACGCAGGGCCTCGACAACCTCGACGCCAAGTGCGCAAAGTACTACCAGCTCGGCGTGCGCTTCACCAAGTGGCGCTGCGCCCTCAAGATCGGCAAGGGCTGCCCGTCCGAGCTCTCGATCGCGGCCAACGCCGAGACGCTCGCGCGCATGGCCGTCATCTCGCAGAACAACGGCCTTGTGCCCATTGTTGAGCCCGAGATCCTCATGGACGGCGACCACGACCTGGCCACGGCCGTCGACTGCACCACGCGCGTGCTCTCGGCCGTCTACGCGCGTCTCAACCTGCACGGCGTGTTCCTCGAGGGTGCGGCGGGCACGCGCGCTCGCTGCTCGGGCGCACGGCTCACGCGCGGCGCACAGGCACGCTGCTCAAGCCCAACATGGTCTGCCCCGGCAACGACTGCAAGACCAAGTACACCCCGTACGACATCGCCCGCGCCACCGTCACGGTCCTGCAGCGCACCGTGCCCCCGGCCGTGGCCGGCGTGACGTTCCTCTCGGGTGGCCAGTCGGAGGAGGAGGCGACGGTGCACCTCAACGCGATCAACCAGGTTGAGGGCGCCAAGCCGTGGGCCCTCACGTTCTCGTTTGGCCGCGCGCTCCAGTCGACCGTGCTCAAGACGTGGCAGGGCAAGGCCGAGAACTTTGACGCGGCCCAGGCCGCGCTCGTCAAGCGCGCCAAGGCCAACAGCGAGGCCGCCGTGGGCAAGTACTCGGGCGACGCCGCCGACGCCAACTCCAAGGCGTCACTCTACGTCGCCAACTACACCTACTGAGGCGTCGGCGACGTGCCACCGGGCGCACCGTCCGTCTGTCTGTGAGGCCCGTGTCCCCCATGCCGGTCCTTTCCAAAGAAAGTACCGTTGACTCATTGGTGCCTGAACACACCGCTGCGCGCGGGTGCGCTCACTTGGTGACCTCGTGCATGGCGTCGGCAAGGTAGTCAACGTTCTTCGACGTCACGCCGGCCATCGAGATGCGGCCGTTGCGCGTCAGGTAGATGTGGAACTCCTTCGTGAGCCGGTCAACCTGGCGCGCCGCTGCCAGTCAGCCCACGCGCAGCGCTGTCGCGCCACGCACCTGTGCCTCATTCAGGCCCGAGTAGCAGAACATGCCGATCTGATTCGTCACGTGGTCCCAGTTGTGCGTCGAACCGTTGGCGAGCAAGCGGCTGCGCAACCGCGTGCGCATGCCAATGATGCGGTCGGCCATCAGCTTGACCTCCTTCGCCCTGCGGCCGCGCATCAGGGCGCTGCCTGCATCGCACGCGCGCAACGCACCAGGTCGCGCGCAGAGTTGTGTCGCTGAGCACGTGGTTGACGAGGCGCACGCCGTGCGTGGGCGGGTTGGAGTACATCGGCCGGATGATGATCTTCATCTGCGAGTCGACCGCCTCGGCCTCCTTGGCGCTGTCGACGACGATGCCAAGGTTGCCCACGCGCTCGCCTTCGCGCCCGCGGGCGCGTCAGCGCCACAGCGGCACAGCGCCGCGAGACGCACCGTAGAGGCCAAAGTTCTTCGAGAACGACTGCGAGAACATGAGCGGGATGTTTTGCTGCGCAAACAGGCGCAGCGCGTAGGCGTCCTGGTCCGGGTCGCCGCTGGCGAAGCCCTGGTAGGCCACGTCGAAGAAGGCGTAGTGGCCCTTGCGCTGCGGCAGAGGCGCCTCAGCAACATCGCGCGACGATCGACGCGCGGCGTGCCACCGCACCTTGACCACCTCCGCGATCGCCTTCCACTCGTCCGGCGTCGGGTCCACGCCGGTCGGGTTGTGCGCGCACGCGTGCAGGAGGATGATCGACTTGTCCGGTGCGTTCTGCACGGCAACGTGGTGCGTCTCAGCGGCACTGAGCACGCGAAAGACACGGCGTTACGGCGCGCGCCTGCAGGTCCTGCAGCATGCCGTCCAGGTTCAGGCCGCAGTTCTTCGGGTTGTAGTACTTGTACGTGGCCACGGGCACGCGCACGTCCTTGAAGATGGCGTTGTGGTTGCCCCAGGTTGGATCGGGCAGGTACACGACCTTGTTGCCCGGGTAGAAGCGCGCGATGAACTCGGCCGCGATGCGCAGCGCACCCGTGCCCGACAGCGCCTGCGTCTTGACGACCGTCGCGCTCGCCGCGAGCTGCTCGCCGAGAGAGAGCTTAACGGCGGCACTCGTGAACGGCTCGAAGCCCGAGATGCCCAGGTACTCCTTGTTGAGCTTCTGCTTGACGATGGCCTCCTCGGCCTGCGCGCGCCGTGGCCCGTCAGCGCCTTTTGCAGCGTCGCGCACGAGCGGCGCACGTCGCGAATGCACGAGAGCACGAACGGGCTGTTGTTGTCGTCGCGGTACGCGCCCACACCCAGGTTGACCTTGCGCGCGTCCGCGTCGCGCTTAAATGCCTCGGTGACGCCGAGGATCGGGTCAGGCGGGCCTGCGCGCGCCCACGTGAGGCACGGGATCTGAGCGGGCCCACACGGCCGCGGCGCACCCTGCGGCACGCTGGCCCACGTGCCCATCGCGCGGGCGGCGACAGCGGTGGCGGCGCCCGGGCGGGTGAGGCGCGGCGTGGCGGCGCGCAGCATTTGTGGCTGTGGCGGTGTGAGCGCACGTGGGCGGGAGGGAAAGAGTGACAACGACGACGATCGATCGCCTGCTCGCGACTTGGCGACACAAAGAGCCGAAATCACTGGCCGACTTGGAGCACGACCTTGCCGACGGTCTCGTTGGTCTGCGAGCGCCGCGTCAACTGCAAGAGCACACACAGAAGCGCGCACACGACGCTCCGCCACGAGCCGATGCGCGTCGGCCGCGTCACGCAGCGGCAGCACCGCGTGCACGACCGGGCGCAGCGCGCCGTCGACCAGGCGCGGCAGCACCTCGCGCGCAAAGTCGGCCACGAGCGCGGCCTTGTACGCGTCACTCCGGTTGCGCAGCGTCGTGCCGGTCAGCGTCAGGCGCTTGCGCAGCACCGCGCCCAGCATCGCGCCCTCGACGTGCAGCCCGCCCATGCTCCCAAACAGCACCCAGCGCCCGTCCATCGCGCAGCTCTCGGCGTTCTCGGCCCAGTTGCTCGCGCCAACCGGGTCCAGCACAAGCTCGCAGCCGCGCTCGCCCGTCTGCGCCTTGACGAACGCCGAGAACGCGCCCGCCGTCTTGTAGTTGAACGCGGCCGTCGCGCCTAGCTGCAACACGGCCTCCTGCTCGCCGTCCCGTGTCAGCCTGCGCACGTCACGCGACCACGGCCGTCAGCCCACGCACGCGCTTCGCGTCACTGCCGACGCTCGCGATCGCGCGCGCGCCAAAGACGTGCGCGCACAGCTGGATCGCCGCCGTGCCGACCTTCGCCCCGCTGGTCAGACCGCGAGCCGTCCCACCACGGCCGCCACCGCGCACCCCGCTCGCGCCCGCGTGGATCAGCACGCTCTCGCCTGGCTGCACGCGGCCGATCGCGCGCAGCAGCTGGTACGCCGTCAGCCAGACCTCGGGCACGGCCGCGGCCTGCTCGAACGAGAACGCGTCCGGCACAGGCAGCAAGTGCTCTTCGGGCACAAGCACGTACTGCGCCGGGCCGGACGCGTCAGGCACTCTGGCCGGTCGGAAGCGCGCAGCAGACCTCGGCGTAGCCGCCGCCCGACAGCAGCGCCATCACGCGCGCGCCCACAGCGAAGCGGCCGCACGCGTACGGCCCCAGCCGCTCGACCACGCCCGCGCACTCGAGGCCGAGGATGGCTGATGCGCCCGGCGGCGGAGCGTAGCCGCCCTCGCGCTGCGCACGCCAGCCGGTCAGCCAGGCGGCGCAACCGGTCGCGCGCACGCGTGCCTGCAGCAAATCGGCGCGATTGACGGCCGTTGTGTGCACGCGCACGAGCACCTGCGTGCCCAACGGCTCGCCCGGGTGCGCCACGCTCTCGCTCAGCACGAGCGTCTCCGGGCCGCCCTTGGGCGCGGTCTGCACGATCGCGCGCATCATCCAGTCCGTGACAAATGTCCGATCTCATCTCCGCTGCCGGGCGCCAGTTCAAGTCGTCGACGCGCGTCCAACCACGACATCGCAGCGACACAGACACTCAACGCTGCACTCCGTGACTCCAAACCGAGTGCCTCGCGCATGGCCTTCGTTGCCGCAGTGCGCGCCTCGGATGTATCCTTCATGCTCGAGACGACCGGAGCGCGCAATCAAACACTGGCAGTGCGGGACTAACACATAGGGGCGATCAGGCGGGCAGCGCGGCTGGCGTCTGGATGAGGTCGTCGGCCGCGACGCACATGAGCCTGGCGAGCATCGCGCCGAGCCGGTCGTAGATGACTCGCTTGCGCTCGACAGGCG
>CALSCO010001763.1:0-34299 GCA_943704415.1 Parvularia atlantis | reverse complement strand
AGCGGCCCGAGCAGCGGCCCTTCGTCTGGCCCTACCAGCGGCCCGTCGAGCGGCCCCTCGTCTGGCCCGACTTCCAACCCAACCAACGGCCCAACCAGCGGCCCGACTTCCAACCCAACCAACGGCCCGACCAACAGTCCGACCAACGCCCCAACGACCGAGGCTCCGACAGGCACGCCAACTGGCTCGGCGGAGCAGTCCAACAACCCGGTGCGCGTCGCTCGCCTGTGCTGCTGCGCAAAGGTGTGCTGACGGCATGCCGCTCAGGTCATCATCGGCGTGACGGTGGGCGTCGTTCTGGGCGTGGTGGTGATTCTGGCGATCATTGTGGCGTTCATGTGGGCACGCAACCGCAAGGAGGGCAAGGGTGTGTGTGGCTGCTTGCGCGTGCGAGCGGACGTGCACTTACACGGCGTGCGTGCGACCAGGCGATGATGATGCGGAGCCGATGCGCTCGCGCTCGTCGATCTTCGCCGGCACGTTCAACGTGGGCGCATCGCGGCGCTCGCTCGACGCCGACCAGCGTCTCACCGAGCTCATGGAGGTGTGTCGGTCGTGGGTGCCAGGTCGTCGCTTTGACTAACTGTTGGTGCCGGCAGCTCGGCGGCCCGAGCGACCCGTCGTCCACCGTCGCGAACAACGAGAAGGAAGTTCCGTTCTGACCGTGTCTTTCGCTTTCGTCCGTTTCTCGCCCTTTCTATGTACCCGCTCGCTGTTCCGTTCGGACCGTGTCTTTCGCTTTCGTCCGTGTCTCGCGCTTGCTTTACCTATACCCCTTTCGCTGTTGCATGACCGCCTTTGAGCGAGTGAGCGATGAGCGGGTCCCGTATGTTTATCAGACAAGTTGAGTGCAGCATGGCGGCGGGGCGGATCGGCAGTGTCGCGGCGCAAGTCGCGGTGGCGGGGCGGCTGGCGGGCCGCGTCGTGCTTGTGACCAACGTGCTCGTGCGTCTGTGTGCACTGATCGGTGCGTGCGCTGATCGCGCGTGCGATGCGTGGCGCGCAGGGCTTTCTCGGCACGCCGGCTGTGGATGCGCTGCTGCGCGAGGGCGCGCGCGTGACGGCGCACGACCCCACGTTCGTGGACGACGCGGCGGCACGCGATCGCTTTGGGGCACGGTTCCCCGGGCTGCACGTCTCGGCGCGGCCGCTGCTGGACGGTGCGCGGCCGGCGATCCGCCGCGTGATGGCGCTGAGCACGCCGCAATAGGGCTCGTGGAGGATGTGGCGCGGACGCACGGGCGCATCGACGTGCTCGTCAGCAACGACGTCTTCCCGGCCACGCGCGCGCCCATCGATGCCTGCGACGAGCAGCTGCTGCTGGCGACGCTGCGGACGCTCACCGTTGACCCGTTCATGCTTGCGGGCCAGGTCGTGCGCCAGATTAAGGCGCAGCCGGGTGGCGCGGCCGGCTGCAAGCTGCTGTTCCTGTCGTCGGCCGCGCCGCTGAGAGGTGCGTGTGTGCTCTCGTGGGCGGGAAAGATGGACGTGGTTGACGTGCGACGGGTGCAGGGCTGCCCAACTACGCGCCGTACGTGACGGCGCGCGGCGCGATCAACGCGCTGGCGCTTTCGCTGGCCAAGGAGCTGGCGCCGCTGGGCGTGACGAGCAACGCGATCGCGGCCAACTACGTCGAGTCGCCGTCGTACTTCTCGGAGGCGGTGCTGGTCGACCCGGCACGCCGCGCCAAAATCACAGCCGCGATCCCGCTGCGCCGCCTGGCCGCGCCCGCCGAGGCCGCGCAGTATGTCATCTTCCTGGCCTCGCGCGAGTCGGACTTTATCACGGGTCAGGTGCTGGCGTTTGCGGGTGGCTGGGCATGAGCTGCGCGAGAGTGCCGTGTCGACCGCGTGCCGTGTGGACTGTGCGGCGTGGACGCTGACGGACCGTGGCTGTCGACGTGAATGTCAGGTCGCTCGTTGTTGTACCTCTGGACGTTTGCTTCCTGGACGTTTGCTTGTGCACGCCGCCAGGGTGCCAGCCGGGCCGCGTGACCGTCGCACCCGGAGTATCTCGTGATGCGCGATCAACGCGTGGTCGGAGCGCGGGTGTGGTCCGCGTTGCTGAATGCTGGGCCGCTTGCCGCTGCTGATGCGTTGTGCACCCGCAGGTGGTGCAGGTACTGTCGAGCAAGCCGTCGGAGCTGTCTGGGGCGAGCGTGCAGGCGCTGCTGGACGTGCTCGAGGCGCTGGTGGCGTACGCGGGCGAGAGCGCGGGCGAGTACGTGTCGACGGTGGCGAGCCTAACGGAGGCGATCAACGGTCTGGCGGGGGCGTCGTCGGGCAAGCGCGCGGTGCCGTCGCCGGCAGAGCAGGCCGCGGCGGTGCAGACGAGCCTGGTCAAGCTGGATCGGGGTGTCGTTCACGTCGACGGTGGTGGACGGGACGAGCGGTGCGTTTGTGCTGTGGTGTTGGTGGTGTGCGTCTTGGAGGTGGGAGTGTGTTTACGACAGTCGTCCATCCATGCACGGTGGGAGATACATATGGAGCTAGGGTCGCTACTAGGTGTGGCGGGGCTGGATCGGGCCGCGCCGCCCGCCGCCCCGTCGCATCCGCGCTACGCCGCGCTCGTGGTGCGCCGCCTGCGGTCCCGCGTCTCGTGCCGAGCTGCTAATCTCGACCGCACCAGAGCGCAGAGCGCCCGCTCGCCGCCGTCCCGCCGCTCGACGAGCTGCGGCAGCTGCAGCTCGAGCTTGGGCATCTCGCGTCCAGCACCGGCACGCAGCGCGCCGTGCTGCAGCAGCAGCTGGACGGCGTCGAGCGCCTTGGGAGCGATGCGGCCGCCGAGCAGCTGCCCTGGGCGCCCCGTCCGCCGCCGACCTCGCGCCGCGCCGCGCCGCCCTCGTCCGAGGCCGACTCGCTCGAAGACTTCCAGGGCACGTGACCCCACACGGCCGCGCACGTGACCGTGCTGATCGACTGGCGGCGGCGGCAGAGGACGCGTTCGGCGCGAAGGTCAAGGCGGCGCGCGGCGCCGGGCGGGGCACGACGGTCAAGCGCAAGGGGACGGATGCGCTTGAGGGCGAGGCGCCGACGAGCCCCGACGCGGCCGGTGCGCGTCCACGCGTGGTTGAAGGGCGCGCTGATTGTGTGGTGCCTGCAGACAAGCGCAAGCGCGTCGCGAGCGGCGACGTGCCGCACCCACCGACGATCGGCAAAACGGTTCCGCCCGGGTTGCTCGCGGTGGCGGCCAGCGCGAGCACCACGGCTGCAGCTGTGCCTGCAGCGCCCTCCATGAGCCAGAACAGCAGCAGCAACAGCAGCAGCACGGGCGCGACCGTGCCCGCCGCCGCGCCCAGCTTCCGCATCCGTATCCCGACCGACATCGCCACGTCGATGGGCTCGTTGACGGGCACGATGACCGTGTCGGCCGCCGCGTCGCTGTCGAGGCCGGCAGGGTCGGACGCGGCACTGCCCCTGCGTGGTGCGGCCGCACATACATGTACGCGCCACTGCTGGCTGACGACCCGCTGTGCAGACGCGTCTGCGAGCGCGCCCCCTTTCGGCTCGTCGCCGGGCTCTTCGCCGCCGCCATCGTCGATGCTCAAGGACAACAAGCTCAAGAAGCGCAAGTACTCGTCAAAGTCGGTCGCGTCAAAGTCAGTCAGCAGCAGCGGTGCGGCTCGCGCGCGCTCGCTTGCGTACTAGTGTGCGGTACCAGTGTGCTTACACTGAGTGCGCGCAGGCACGGTGGCCGGGGCACAGGCGCAGGCTGGCGACGCTGCGAGTGGCGAGGGGCAGTCGCAGTCGCAGCCGACGGCGGCGCTCAAGAACGTCGACCTGCTCGAGGACGACAGCCGGCCAGCCAAGGTACGTTTCAGAGGTGCATCAGGCGCGTCGCTGACACGCTGGGGGGTTGCAGACGGGCAGCAGCTCGTTCGACACGTTCTTGCGCTTCATTGAACCGTACTTCAGGCCGCTGACCGAGCAGGACCTGACGTCGCTGGAAGTTTCGCCGGTAGAGCTCTGATGACACCATCTGGGTGTGACTGCGACTCACTGCGCGTGGTCTGCAGGAGGTGGACGAGTACGTGTACCTGATCCCGCCGCTCGGCCCGCACTACGCGCTTGAGTGGGCCAAGCAGGACCGGCTGGCGTACCCTGGGCTGATCGGCGACGACACGGAGGATCTGACGCAGCAGGCGCGCGTCTACGCTTCGCCACGTGCGTCCGTGCACGCCTCCGTGGCTTGCGCTCATGGGCGCGACAGCGACCGAGGGCGAGACGATCACACCGCCGTGCGGCACGCTCGTGTCGCGGCTCGTGGGCGCCATGCTTGAGGAGGGCTTCCTGCCGCATTCGATCACGGCGGGCGCAAACGCGGTGCAGGGCCCGGGTGACGCTGTGGAGGACGGTGTGTGATTGCTACTCTGTCTGAAATCCCGTGCTGACGCGCGTGTGCAGGCGCGGGCGAGACCGCCGGCAAGGGCGCGGCGCGCATGGACCCGACGCTGCTAGAGACGCGGATCAAGCGCGAGCTGATCTTTGCCGGGCTGCTGGACGACGAGAAGGTGCGCGCGTGTGCGGCAGGTGGAGAAAGTTTGAACGGTGCTGTAGGAGGACGGCCCGGATGCGTCGCCAAACGACCCCGAGGGCCAGCCGGCCCTGCTGCTGCCGTCGAACGAGCGGCAGGACGACGAGATCTCGTTCCAGCTGCGCGTGCTGCAGTCGCAGTTGCGTGTGCAGGTGTGCGACGGCGACGAGGGTGGCTTTTGCGGTGCTGATGCTCGAGGCGGCAGGTCGCCCTCAACAACGCGCGGCGTGCGCGGCTGCATCCGCGCGCGTTTGAGTTCATGGCGTTCCAGGAGTACGAGACGCTGCTGAGCACGGCCTCGAAGCAGGTCGAGGCGGTCTACCAGCGGCGCTTCGTGCGTTCTGCGTCGTGCTGGCGTGGCGTGTCAGCGACTGACGTGGGAGCGGTGCAGGTGACGAAGACGAGCAAGAAAGGCCGGCGGAGGGACCGCATGCGGCCGATGCTTGACACGGAACGGCGGTGCGTGCAGGACCTAGACACGGTGCGGCGCCTCGGCAAGATGCTGCCGCCGGAGGTGGTGCGTGCACGGTGGGCGACGGAAGTGGTCACGCTGACGAGGCATTGTGCGTGCCAGTACACGCCGCCGATGCAGCCCGTTTTCCAGGGGTGGGAGGCGGGCGCGAACGTGAACCCGGCCGTGAAGCTCAACAACGCGTTCTACCCGTCCAAGAAGACAGTCGTGCACCTGCCGGACGCCGGTGCGCGCTCGCATTTGTTGTGCCGCGGTGCGCTGTCTGACGGCGGTGCCGCGCACAGGGTCCTCGGTCATGTCGAGCGTGGGCTACGTCGGCGGGTCGGGCTCGAGCGCAGCGGCGGGGGCGGGAGCGGCAACGGCGGCGGCAGCCAAGCCGCGGAAGAAGAAGCTGCACAAGGCGCGCGTGGCGGGCGACGACGACTTCTTGTAAGTACATGCGAGACGGGTCACAGGAACTGGACGCGCCAGTTGCCGCTCTCGACGACGGCGATGCGGCCGCTGTTGAGGACGGCGACGCCTGCGCGCGTCGTGAGCACCAGTCATGGCGGGCAGAAGGGCGGGTGACGGCGCACCGCGCGGGAAGCGGAACTGGCCGGGGAGGACGCCGGTGACGCCGAGGGCCCAGACGAGCTCGCCGGTGGCGACGTCCCAGACGGAGACGCGGTCACCCTCGTGGGTGTGCGCCTCGGTCACGACGAGGTGGCCGTCGGGCGTGGCGGCGCAGTGGTTGGGCGTCTGCGCGCGTCCGAGCCGATCAGCGAGCGATCAGCGAGAACTTCGCGGGACGCACGCGCAGCAGCCCCGCGCCGAGCAGCCGCAGCAGCGCGCCGTCGGCCAGGGCCAGCAGCTGAACGCGGTCGGTGCGCGCGTCGCAGACGGCGACGGTGCCGGCGTCCGGGTCGCGCGCGGCGTCGATCGGGTTTTGCAGCACGGCCACGCCCAGCGGCAGGTCAAAGCCGGCACCGTGGCTCGTCCAGCGCTCGACGGCGGCGCCGTGCGGGCCCGGTGCGAGGGCGAGGCGCGTCACAAAGTGGTCCTTCTCGACCGCGCGCGCCACAATGGCACTGCCGTCGCGCGCGAAGGCGAGGCCGCGGTTGTCGGACGCGCAGTCGACGCGGCGGGTGATCGGCGGCTGCTCGCCCTCCTCGTCGTCGTGGTCCCGATTGGCTTGGTGCTGCTGCTGCTGCTGCTGCTGCTGCTGCTGCTGCTGCTGCTGCTGCTGCTGCCGGTCGTCTTGATCGTCCTGATTGCCATCGTCGTTGTCGTTGTCGTCGTCCTCGAGCTGCTCGGGCGCGTCCTCGTACACGCTGCCCTCGTCGTCTTGGCCCTCGTCCGCGTCCTCGTCGTCGTCCTCGTCGTCCTCGTCGTCGTCCTCGTCGTCCTCGTCGTCGTCGCGCACATCAAAGAAGACGGCACGCCGCCGCCCAGCACGCGCCGGCCCTTGCGCCAGGCCGGACGGGAGGGCGACGAAGAGCACGGCGAGGGCGTCGACCGAGGTGAAGGCGACGTGGCCCGAGCGCGGGTCGACGGCGACGGCGAAGGGGCGCAGGCCGCCGGTGTCGACGGTGCCGCGCGTGCGCCCGCGCGCGTCCAGCACGACGAGGCGCCGGTTGAGCGAGTCGGCGACGACGACGCGGCGCCCGTCGGCCGTGGCGCACGCGCCGCACGGGAAGCGCAGCAGCAGCAGCTGCTGCTGCTGCTGCTGCTGCTGATCGTCGTCGTCGTCGTCGTCCGTGCTGCTCTCGTCCTCGTCGCCTTCGTCGTCGCCTTCCTCGGCGTCGCTCGCCACGTCCGACGACAGCAGCCGCCGCGCCACCGCGTCGTAGTCGCGCCACAGCCCGCCGACGTAGCCGCGCGCCGCATCGGGCAGCGCGGCCGCCCACGTCGCCGACACGGCGCCCGGCCGCAGCACCGCGAGCCGCACAGGCGCCGGCCGCGCGCGCCGCGCCACGTCCTCGGCCGCCGACGCGTCGTCGAGCCGCGCGCGGACGAGGCGCATCGGTGCGCCGCCGTCGTCGCGCAGCGCCGCGAGCCGCGCCGCCTGCAGCCGCACCGCGTCGGCCGCGTCCTCCAGCGCCTTGCGCCGCGCCGTCGCCAGCCCGGCCGCGCGCGCCGTCAGCACCGCGACGCGCGCCGGCGACGCGTCGGGGACGGCGACGGGTGGGGCGACGGCCGCCGTCGCCGCTTCCGCGTCCAATGCCGCTGCCGACGCGGCCAGACGCGCCACGGCCGCCGCCAGCAGCTGCTGCGCGCGCCCGCGCGGCCCCGGCACCGCCCTCGGTAGCGGCGAGTGTCGTGCGGGCGCGGGCGGGCGGCCGGCGGCACGCGGCACGGTGCTCGCAGTCGGGCGCAGCGGCGACAGCGCGGCCGGCGATCGCGGCACCGGCGCGTCGCACTCGACGCAGCGGCCGCGCGCCGCCAGGTCCATGGCGCAGGCGGTGCACGTGCGGTGCAGGCACGGCAGCACGAGCAGCGGTGCGGCCGTCGCGTCGTCGAGGCAGGCGATGCAGCGGTCCATCGAGCTGATCAGTCAAACTGGAAGTGCGGCAGCGGCAGCCTCAGCGCGGCAACAGCATCCGCCACCCCTCACTCCCAGTCGTCGCCCGCCGTCGCGGCCTTGGCCCGGCCCGCCTTCTTGTTGGCCTTCTGACGGTCCTGCCGCCGCTCCTTCTTCTGCGGGCCGCGCGCGCACAACGGGTCAGCGGCCGCCGCTTGGCCGCCGCCCCGAGGCCCACCTGGAGCCGCGACTTGCGCTTCTCGCGCTGCAGCGCCGCCAGCTTCTTCATCTGCTTGGGCTTGACACGCTGCCGCTGCTTGAGCGCAAACTGCAGCAGCGCGTCACGCGCACGGCACATGCAGTGCACACCATGCAGACGGAGCGCACCTTGCGGTTGAACGGCACGACACGCAGCCGTCGCCCCAGCAGATCAAGCTCGGCCGCAACCGCCTTGGCCGCGGTGTCGGGGTCGACGAACGCCGCGAAGGCGTAGCCCGACGCGCGGCCCGAGTTGTTGCGCGGGAAGACCATCGACTCGAGCGCCCCGGCGCCGTCCTCCTGTGCGCGCGCACACACGCAGCCGCGTCGGTCGTGGGACGGCGGCAGCACGCGCCACATGCATCGCGCGCGCACCAGCACTGCCTTGAGCCCGGCCTCGTCCGCGTCGTACGGCAGGTTGCCGATGTGCACCGTCCGGTCCTGCGGTAGCTGCGCGAGGGCTGCCGCGCCGCCGCGTCAGCCATCGATGGCGCAAGGCGGCAGCAGCAGCAGCAGCGGCACCTTTGCTGATGATGTGCTTGTGCTCGGCCACGACAGGCGCCTTGGCCGGTGCGGCAGCCTCGGCCTCGGCTGCGGGCGGCGCCTCGGCTGCGGGCGGCGCCTCGTCCGCGTCGTCGGCTTGAAGTTCTGCTGCGTCGCGCTGCTTTGGCTTGCGCTGCTTCTTGGCCGGTGGCCGCGCATCGGCCTGCTGCTGTTGTTCCGCACGCCGCTCGCGCCGCTGCCGCACGGGCGCCGGGGCCTCGTCGGCGCTCTCGTCGTCGCTCAGGCCGAGCGCGTCGTACACGTCCCGCACGGCCGCGCCACGTGGCCCGCGCTTCGCCGGCATGCTGTCATGAACCGACCTCTCTCCCTTGCGGGTCCCGCTCATTCGCCCATCTAGAAGTTGTTCACAGGACCCGCAGCGACGCACTCCGCCGCCGCTGCACCACCACCTCCCGCGCCACCGCGCCCAGCACCGCCCCGGCGGCGAGCACTTGCAGCGCCGGCGACGACGCGACGACAGCCGCCAGCAGCGCCACAGGCCCGATCCAGTAGGGCGAGAGCAGCAGCCTGCCGCACCAGCGTCAATTGGCGGCGCGCATGGAACGCGCGGCCACGCACGAGGCCGACGTCATGTACGCCGCGAAGGCAAAGCTCAGCGTCGCGAAGACGGCCGGCAGCGTCAGCACGAGCAGCGCCAGCTGCAGCGCCGTGAACCAAAGTGTGGCATAGTACGCGGTCGCTGCGCAGCGCGGCACACCGTCAGCACACTCAAACACGCAGCAGCGACGCGCACGCACCGGTCTGCACAACGTCGTGCGCGGCCCGCACGCCGAGCGACGCGGCAGCCGCGAGCGCAACGGGACCGTAGCGGTTGCTCGTGCTGAGCCAGGCTGTCGCTGGCGTCGCCCCGCGCGACAGGAGCAGGAAGAGCGGCGCAAGGACAACCGGGGCGAGCAGCGGCGCGTGGAACGACTGGAAGGCGATGTACGTCGCCAGGCCAAACGAGAGTACGACGGCCGCGTTGCCGACATGGGCGAGGGCGGCGAGCGGGCTGCCCGAGGGAACGGCGGCCGCCGTGCCTGACCCGGCTGACGCCTGCAGCGCGCACGAGGTGAGCGTCACGCACAGTACGCCACGCGTGCGCACCGGCAGAACGCGCAGCAGAGCGCGTTCCCGCAGGTCAGACCGCGACGGCCGTTGCGGTGACCCGCCCGCGCCCGCAGCGAGCGCAGTCTGCGGCCGGCGCGAGCGTAAGCGCACACGGCCGTCGTCGCAATGCAGACGCACGTGGTGCGCGTCCGTCGTAAGCTTTACGAGCAGCGCAACGAGCGTCGTGGCCACGGCGTACCCGCCGAGCAGCAGCGTCGTCACGTCCTCCTTGCTCTCTGCTCCGCCGCGTCAGAGCCGCGTGCGGCACGTCTTCGCTGCAGCGAGTCGCACCGCGGTTGACGATCGTGCCCAGCTGCAGGAACACGCGCGACTGCATCCGCAGAATGACCAGCAGCATGACCACAAAGCCATAGAAGCTGCGCCACGGACGCGCTCCTCAGCAGGCACGCCGGCGTCGCACGCCAGCTGAGGTGCGCACCCAACGTAGAGCACAAACGCGGTGGCGCGCTCGCGGCGGATCACAATTTCTTGCACGACCGCGGCCAGCAGCACGAGCGCGAGCACGTACAGCGCAAAGATGAGCGAGCCTGTGGCGCGGTGGCGTCGATGGTCAGCCGCACGGGCAGGCAATGCTTCGCCGCGCCGCGCACCGAGGAACGCGACGCGAGGATACAGCGCGCCCCAGATGTAGAGCGCGACAAGGGCGACCGAAGCGACGATCGTGGCCAAAGATGTGAGGCGCTGTGCGCACGACGCGTGGGCTGCTGCAACATCGCGCATGCACGTATGTGGGCGCACCGACACGAGCGGCGGCCCGCCAGGCTTCGGCGGGTTGAGCGCATGAGCCGCATTGACGACTAGCAGAGCGATGAGCGCCCAGGGCGTCCACAGCGACGAGCTGCGTGCGGCACACTGTCAGCGTGCGCGGCCCGCGATGGCGACGGTGCGCACTTTAGATGCCCCTGCTGCAGGACGGCCGTTGGCCCGGCGGTCCACGACAGCCTGCGCGATGTGCATGAGCGCGTGCCGGCCACAGTACAAGCGTGCAAAGCGCATACCTGAACGCACTCAGCACAGCTGCAAGGTCGAGCGAGGGCTGCAGGTACGCGAGCAGGGCCGCAACGGCCGCGACGGACGCGACGAGCCTGCGCAGCGTGCGCTCCTGCCACACGCCTGCGTTAGCCATCGCAGCCAAAGCGCAGTCAACGTGTAGCACACCTCCGGGAAGAAGCGCAGCGCGAGCGGCAGCAGCGACGCCGCCCAGGTAAGCAGCCAGGACGCTAGTGCGCGTGTAAGTGCAAGGGCGCACACGCACATACGTGGCGAGGCGCACCAAGCCATGTCGCCTCCGAGTCGCTCTGGAGCAGCAGCGCGAGCATGTGGCGCGGCACAAAGAAGCTGGCGGCGTACGACGCTGCGAGCAGCAGTACGCCGTAGACGATGCCCTGCGTACGCGCGCGCATGCTCAGCACTCGACACCCTCACCGCAAGCTGTTGGGGGCGCGCACGTGCGTCGTGGTCAGCTGCTTTGGCTGCTCGACGAGCTCGAGCTGCGACACAAGGGCCACGAGCGCGCCCGTGCACGGCACCGTCAGCCAGCTGTCCGACACGACGAGCACGGCAAGCCTGCGCGCGTGCACATGAGCCGGCTGCACGAGCGTCGCCGCGTTGCGCCACGCACTTGGCCACGAAGATCGTCGTCAGGCCGACACGCGTCATGTCGGCCAGCTGGCGCGCCGATGCGAGCGAGTGCGTCATGTACAGGCCGACGACGGACGAGCCGAGGACCCAGTACGCCGGGTACATCTCTGCGGCAGGCATCAGCAAGGCACGCGCTCCACGCGCGCGCCAGCGCACCTTCGTGCTGCATAAACAGGGCGTCTTCGAGGCACGCAAACAGCGCCGCGTGGACCAGCAGCGACAGGTTCACGACGGTCGACACAAGGCCGTGCGAGAGGCCCTGCGCAGCCGCTCTGTAAGCTGCGTGCGTACAGCTTGCGCGGCAAGCAGCGCACCGGCGTGATCAGGAAGCCCGGAATGAGCATCGCGATGATGATCGACACGAGCAGCGTCAAGCCGAACGTGTTAAAGTCCCATTGCACCGATGAGAACGAGAACCTGCGCAGCGCACGCGCGTCTCAGCGGCCACCGCGCGCAGCACATCGAGCACCGAGCACACTTGAGGAAGCCGACGTGCGAGCGGAAGAGCAGGATGAACGTGAGCGTCGTGCACATGCAGAAGTTGATGTACTCCTGTGCAGGGCGCATGTGAGGCGGTGCGTGCAGCTGAGAAAAGTGCGGCGAGCAAGCGCACCCAGAGACTGCGCTGGTAGATGAATGCGATCAGGAAGAGGACGCTCCCGTTGAGCAGCAGCAGGTAGATCCAGCCGAGCTGCAGCGCGAACCACAGCGCCGACGTGCCGACCGCGCCGACGACGAGCGAGACGATCATGGCGAACTGGGTTCTGCACACGCGCGTGAGCAGCGGTGCACGCGAGCGAGGCACGGCGGCGCACTTTCGCGGGTTCACAAACGCGTACAGCATGACGCCGGCCGACGCAAGCAGCCCGACCGTCACGGCAACGACGTTCCACGGAAACGGAATGGCAATCAGCGAGCGGAAGGACTGCGCCGGCGGCGCCAGCCTTGTCAGCACGGCACAGGCAGCGACAGCGCGCGCACCCGAAAGACGATGCGGACCTCGAAGAAAAAGAGGAGCAGCAGCGCGGCCGCGCCGATCGTCGCACTCTGCACAAACTGTAGGTCTTCCTCGCTGATGTCTGTGGGGATGCGTGAGCAGTTTGCTCGGCATCCCTGTCGCGCGTTCCGCTCTACGCACCGCACCACCAGAGGATACCGCGGTGGGACAGGCGGTACATGTTGAAGACGGGGATGGACAGCAGCAGCGCGACGTCGGTCAGGCGCGTCCAGTCGGCCCAAATCTCGAAAAAGTTGAGCAGCACGTAGACAATAGCTGCGCCAGCCAAGCGCGTCAGACCGCGGCACTACTCAGTATCGCGCCGCACTGAGCGCACCCGGCGAGTACAGGAAGAAGAGCAGCTGCAGGCCGACGTCGAGCTTGCCGAGGATGTAACCTTCGCGGCGCGCGCAGTGTCACGCATGAGCAGCGACGATGGCTGGCGCACACGGCACACCCTGGTCGACGTCGTACGTTCGCCGCCCGAACTTGTTCGTCGCCTTGGGGTCAGCGATGGCGAAGCGGAACGAGGACGTGAGCTGCGGCGGACGTGCGTGTGGCGGTGAGCGGCGGCGGGCGTTGCCCAGGCGCGCGCAGACCGGCAGAGAGTACAGCTCGACCATGACGGCGCCAGCGAACGCGAGGTAAAACTGCGCGCGCACGAGCGACGTGCATGAGACGGCCGACGTGCCGTGCGATGCTCCAGGGTGCGAGACGCACGGGTGCGGCGGTCGGCCCGGCCATGCCAATCAGGCCCCACGCGAGAATGCCGAAGCACTGCACGGGGAAAGCGGCGACGAGCACGCGCTCAAACAGCTGCGCGGGGCCGCCGCACAACATCAGAGCGCGTGCGTGCGAGGCGAGCGCGGCGTCGCGCACGATCATCGAGCTTGGGTACTCGCGCACGACCCAGTGGAACTGCATTGTGGCCCAGAGCCCCGTTAGCAGCGTGTACGCGCCGAAGACGTAGAGCAGGCCAATGTTCATGAGCGACTTCCTGTGCGCGAGTCTGAGCACGTGTGCACGCGCAGTGCAGGCGGCCTGCGCGCGCGCACCAGAGCAGGCCCGAGCCGAGCACGACAAGGTGCAGCTCGACGCCGATGACGGTGGCCCAAACGGCGCCGAGGTTGCTGCGTGCGCGTGGGCGCACGCGCGGGTGCTGAGCATGCACCGGGCACGCTAAGCGCGCGGCGCACCCCTCGCGGCTGCCGAACGCGTCGGCGATGTAGGCGACGATCAGCCCGAGGACGACGATGGCGGCCATCCTGTGCGCGGTGCACGGGTCAGCTTGGCGCGAGCGGTGCGAGCGGCGCGCGCACAGCTGGCCACCAAACGCGAGCAGGACGAGCGCGCAGGGCAGGAACGCGACCCAGAGGCGCGCATTGTGCTGGAACGCCGACGCGCGCAGGTCGAGCGTCAGCTTGGGCGCGGCGTCGGCGCCGGTGAGCGCTGCGAGGGCGGCGTTGCGCGCGGGCTGCTGCTGTGTGTGCGGGGCGTGCAGCGCCGTGAGACGGCACAGCGCTGCACGGCACGGCGGCAGGGAGGGCGGCGCACCGCGTCGAGCCCCGCGAAGGCCGACGACGGCGGCGGCGCGCGGCGGCGCACGTCGGCCATGTCTCTCGCCTGGCTGCAACTCGTGTCACGCACGTTCTGTCACACAACCGTACGAGGGGCGACGGGGGCGACGGGGGCGACGGGGGCGACAGGGGCGACGGGGGCGACAGGGGCGACAGGGGGCGCGACGGGTCGGATCATGCCGAAATCGACGACGCGGTTGACGATGGCGCGGCCGACGATGGCACGGCGGCAGCGGCACTGGCCGACGCAGCGCTGCTCGCGGCCACGGCCTCAGCTGCCGCGACGGCTGCCATCGCCGCGGCTGCCCCCTGCGCCGCGCCCGGGCCGCCGCTGCCAAGCTTGTTGTGCTTGGACGCGGGCGTGTCGAGCGGCTTGACGTAGCTGCGCTCGCGGCTGTATGAGACCGCGTTGTGAAGCCGGCCAAGGCGAGCGGCACAGCAGGCAGGCAAGCGCGACAGGCGCAGCAGAGCAGAGCAGAGCGGCGGAGAGCGCATCGCACAGCAGCCACGCACGACTCTGGCACAAAGCCCGACACGCCCGCGAGCTTGCCGCGCAGCCACCCATCGCCGCGGTTCTCGGTCACGATGATGATGTCGTTGGCCTGCGGTCGAGCGCGGTGCGCGTGCGTGTGCGCGTGCGGTCGACGACGCGGGCGCCACGTTCAGCCGAGCCAAGGACGGCGCCGATGCCCGCAGGCGGACGGACGCGCCTTGAAGCTGAGCTCGCCGGGCACCTCCGTGTCAAAGTCGTACTGCGCCTGCACCTTGACCGGCTCGTCCTCTGCACCGCGCGTCACGGCCACGCCCGCACGCCCGCACGCCCCGCACGTCCGCGTGCCCCCGCGCCCCGCACCGTCGTCGTCCGCGGGGTCGTGCTTGGGCGCGTACTTTGGCGCGCCGCTGTGGTCCAGCGGCGGCCCGGCGTGCCGCGGGTCCTCGGGCTTGTAGGCGAAATCGCGCACGGCCACGCCGGCCAGGGTGTCGGCGTCCATCGGCGGCTTGGGGCAGGGCGGGGCGCTGAGCTGTTGCGCGGGTCTGAGCGCGGAGGCGAGCGACATCAGCCGTCTGCCATCACAGACGCGCGATTCGCTGACAGCGCAATGTCCGGCATGCTGTGCGACGCCGCTCTGGCTGATCGGGCAATGTTCGGCCATGGCATGCGCCGCACTGGCTGACGGCGCGGTGTCCGGCATGGCGGCATACGCATGTCAGCATTTGATCAGTTCGTTCTCTGCGCTCTCACTCTCGGCTCCTCACGCGCCGCTGCCTCCGGGCGGCCCGAGCGCGGTCGCGGGCGACGCCGACGACTCGGCCAGCCAGACCAGGACGCGGTTCTGCAGCATCTCCATGTCGACCGGCTTTGACAGGAACTCGTCGCAGCCTGCGCCGTCGCGCCGTGTCTCAGCGCACGCGCCGCTCAGCCGCACCGCGAATGCGTGCGCACCGGCCTCGACCGCCGCGTCGCGGTCCTCCATGAACGCAAGGCCGGTCATCGCGACAATCCACACGCGCTTGCGCCCCTCCAGGCGCTCCAGGCGGCGGATCTCGCGCATCGCCGTGAGCCTGCGCCAAACGCGCACAGTGAGCACTGGCCACGTGCGCGGGGCGGGGCAGGCGCGCACCCGTCCATCACGGGCATCTGGATGTCCATAAAGATGAGCGAAAAGTCGCGCTCGCTCCACGCTTCGAGCGCCTTGCGGCCGTTGTCCACGATCTGGGCGCGAGCATTCGTCTCGGCCGCACCGCGCGTGCGTGAGCACACCTCGCATTCGAGCCCCATCTTCTTCGTGATCAGGTGCTTCATGATCATTTGGTTGATCGGGTTGTCCTCCACGACAAGGATCGGCAGCGGCTGCTTGCGCCCCTCGCCGCTGCCGCCGCGACGTCAGCGGCTTGCGGCGCACGCAAGGGGACGTGCGCACCTCAGGACCGTCTCGCTGGCCGTCTCAATCGACAGCGACCGCTCGCCGCGCAGGCTGTGCCAGTGCTTAGACGCGCCGCATGCGCACACATGAACACACCTGGCGGAGACGTCGGGATGTGCGGCCATCGCGGCCGTCGGCACACCGATCAGGCGGTGCGAGAGCGACGTCTGGTCCATCGACAGGTCGTCGTCGTCCTCCTCGTCGTCGCCGTGTTCGCCGTCGTCGCTGTGCTCGGCTGCTTCGCTCGGTCCCGCGGGCGTAATGTCGTCGATCTCGTTGGGGCCTCTCGACTGCTCGCCGTTGTGCTCGCCGTTGTGCTCGCCCTCATCGTGCGCGGTCGGCTCGCCCTTGAGACGGTGCTCTGCGGCGGGGCATGCGCGATTAGCCGGCCCCGGCATGTCAAGGCGCAATCGGGCGCGTACCGTGCTCGACCGGGGTCTTGGTGCCGCCATACTCCTGCTCCGGCGGCGAGGCCGGCGTCGCGGGCGTCGCGGGCGTCGCGGGCGATTCCTCGTGCACGGGGGAGAGCGGCGTCAGGGCTGCGTGCAAGCGCGCGTCACACAGCGGCGATGCGCAGTGAGCGTCCCGCACGTTGGTGCTCGTCCGGGTGCTCCGGGATCGGCGCAAGGACGGGAGCCGGCCGCCGGCCGCGGAAGGACGCGCCGGGTGTCGCCTGCGTCTGGTCGCTCTTGGACCTGTGTTCGCGGTGTCAGCGCGACCTTGCGCCGCTGATACCGCAGCGCACGCGCACCGTGCGATCGCGGCCGCGCGCACGGGCGCATGCGATAGGGTGAAGGACGCGCTGCTGACGACTGTTCGCGCGCAAGCTCGGGTGAGCACACAGCGGGTGCACACGATGCTTGCGACGCGCACCCGACGGATGGTCGTGTGCGACTCGCCGCGGCGACATCGCCACCGAGCCGCCCGGGGCGCCCGCGCGACTCGCATGCGCGGCCCAGGACGCCGTGCCAGCGACGGACGCCGTGCGGCTGCGCAAAGCAGTTCAGCACGCGCATGGGCCGGGCAGCGGGCGCACTTCATCGTCGGGCGCGGCAGCAGCAGGCGGCGCGGGCGCTCGGCCACGTTCTCGTAGTACTGCATGACCATGTCGATCAGACGGTTGAGCGACTGCAGCAGGTTGATCTGCGCAGCGTGCAGTTGTCACACACACGGGGGTTCAGCGTCGCTGGCACATGCGACGTACCGGGCCCGCGGGCTTGCTGATGATCAGCAGGCGCTGCTGCTGCTGCTGGTTGAGCGTGCGCAGGACCATGTCCTCCTGGCCCATCAGCGCGAGGAAGACGACCACGGGGCAGAAGCTTTTCTGCTGGCCGCGCGTGACATGAGACGCGAGCGGACGTGCGCGCGCGAGCGCACCCCGTTGAACGTCTGCGACTGCAGCCACGGCAGCACCTCCTCGAGCGTCATCAGCTGCTCGTCGATCACGACCACGTCCAGCTCGTGCAGCGCCTGCGTCGCGCGCTCGACACTCTGCGCGCGCACGCGCGCCGTGCGGCGTGAGGCGTGCCACCCGCAGCACACCCCCGCGCAGCCCTGCGCACCAGGTCGATCGTCCCAGCCCCGTTCGACGTGTGCGGCTGGTGGCGCGACTGCGGGTGGGCGTGTGGTGAGCGCGACATGGCACAGCCGCAAGAGAGGGGCGCACTTTCAGCAGGGCGAGCAGCTCACGCTTTGCAATCTTGCACGTTGCGAAGCCACACAGGTCAAGCTCCTCCAGCAAGTCCTCCGCTGCGCGCAGCGCGTCAGAGCGCCTGCAAGCAAGCAGGTGCGCGCACGCACCGCACGGCGTCAGCTCGCGGCAGAAGTAGAAGCGCCCGAGCGTGCGCCGCTCGTGCAGGTCGCTGAGCAGCCGGCTGCACACGGCTGAGCGCCCGCCCGGCATCGTGCCCGAGCTCGAACGCGACGACGATGACATGTTGACGTCGCCCTCGGCGAGCGGCATGACGGCCTCCTTCGCGTGCTGCTGCTCGACGCAGGGGCTGCATATGTGTGCGGTTGTGCGGTTTTGAGCCGCGCGTCAATCACTCGCGCGCACACGTGGCACGCACGTCACGGGCACAACAAGCTCGAACCAGAACCGCGAGCCCTCGTTCTGCTTGCTCTCGACGTGGATGCGTCCGCCCAGGCCCAGCGCGAGCCGCTGCGAGACGCACAGGCCCAGCCCGGGGCCCTCCTTGAGCCGGAGCGGCTGGCTGAACGGCTCGAAGACGTCGGGCAGGTAGTGCGGGGCGATGCCTGCGCACAAGCAGCGATCAGTGCGCCCACGTCCCCTTTCGCGAGGCGAGCGCACCGATGCCCGTGTCGCTGACCTCGAAGCGGATGCGCGCGGCGTACGGCTGACGGCGCAGGGGCGAGTTGGGCGGCACAAAGTCGCGGTGCTGCGCCGCGCGCGTGAGCCTCGGCGACGGTTGCCGGCCGCCACGCACGTAGTTCGGGAACAGCTCAGACACGACCGTGGCCGGCGTCTTGCGCATGGACGACATCGGGTGCAGCTCGTCGCTGTTGACGCTGGCGCTCACTGCGGGCCACGCAGGGTCAGCCCACGCCGCCCTCGGCGCACACGCGGCGCGCACCGTAGTAGCC
This sequence comes from Parvularia atlantis, assembly GCA_943704415.1. Lineage (NCBI taxonomy): Eukaryota > Rotosphaerida > Parvularia > Parvularia atlantis. The sequence goes on along the minus strand of CALSCO010001763.1, from coordinate 16,118 downwards.
GACGCAAGTCACACGCACGTCGACGCGCCCGACGTTGCAAAACTTGATCGCGTTGTCGACCAGCTGACGTTGCGCGCGCGCCGGTTGAGGTGGTGCGCTGCCGACACAACAGCGAGACGCACGTTTCCGACAATCTTCTTAAGGCGGATCCTGTCCGAGTAGATGTACTGCCAGCGGAAGGGCGGGGCGATCGGGCAGCGCAGGTGCAGCCGGATGCCCTTGTTGTGCGCAAACACGGCCATGCCGTCGACCACCTGCCGCAGCGCGTGTCAGCCGGGCCGTACGAGCCGCCCCGCGCCGCCCCGCGCCGCACCTCCTCGACCAGGCCGAGCAGGTCGAACGTCTGACAGTTCCACTCGAGGATGTCGGCCTCGATCCGCGACAGGTCGAGGATGTTGCCGACGAGCGACTTGATCGTGTCGCTACAGGTCAGGATCGTGTTCACAAACATGTGGCTCTCCTGCGGCGGCGCGCGCGTGAGCGATCGTAGCCGCGTCCGAGCCGTGCGCACACCGACGACAAGTCCGCGCTCTTGAGGAATGACGCCGCGGCCAGGATCGCGTGCAGCGGCGTACGCAGCTCGTGCGAGATGTTGGCGATGAACATGGTTTTGGTCATGTTGGCCTGCTCGACCGTGCCGGTCGTCTGGACCATCGCTGCGGCGGCGGCGGCCGAGTGAGCGGTCTACGGAGCGGTCGGGGTGCGCCGCACCGTCAAAGTTGCGCTGCACGTGCGAGACGTAGATTTGTGCCAGTAGCGAGATGCACACGACCGTGCCGAGGAGCGTGAACAGGCCGTCGACGTCGGTCAGCTGAGTGCACACGCGGCGGGCAGCATGAGCGGTCTGGTGTCTGCAAAGCGCGCGGCCTGCGCACCTGCAGCGTGCGCGCGGGGCGGTCGGCGCTCTTGCAGAATGCGACGATGTACATGAAGGTCATAAAGGCGATGATCTGCGACGCGGCGTCGGTGCCGTCAGGCGCCAGAGGCAGCAGGTGCACCAGGCTCACCCGCGCGGCCGTCTTGCGTGTGGCGATGAAGCTTGCGAGGACGGGTAGGATGGTCGACGCGAACGAGATGAGGGAGAACATGTGCTCCTCGATCACAAACACGTTCATGGCGTACATCGCCGCGAACATCCACACGGCGACGTCACTGCGCACAGGCGTGTCAGCAGCGCGCGCAAGGAGGCAGCAGACGTGCGCGCTCACCCGACGGTTGCGGCATCAATCACATCGCGCTCAAGCATCGAGAACGCGCCCGAGTGGACGATCAGCGCGGCCACGTCCATCCAGAGCTGGCGGGCGGGCGGGCGAGGGCGCTCGCGTGAGCACGGCGCAGGCCCCGCAGCGAACGAGCACACGTTGAGCTGCCGCGGGGCGGTGCTGACGGAGTAAGCGCAGAGGCGCACGCAGAAGAAGACGACGCCCATGGCCACCATCGTCATGACGAGGCGCCGGCGCACCTGCTCGACCTGCGCGCCGTACGCACGGGCGGGTCAGCACTTGCAGCCTGCCAGTGTGCGCGCACAGCGGCGCGTCCGCACCGAGCACGGTGGCAGCGACGCGTCGACACAGCCGTACAGGGCGGCGCCGAGGCGGCGCATGGGCGCGGGGACGGCGCGCGCGAGGGTCTCGAGCATGGTGCGCCCGCGGGTCTTGTGATGCTTATGTTCCGCGGCAGGAGCAGGCAAGCGGGCCGAATGTTCCGCAGAGGGCAGGGCTTGGCAGGCGCGGCGGTGCAGGTCAGCCGCGCGCGGGCGACGTGCAGCAGGCGACGCGCGCGGCGAAAAAAAAAACAGAGCGCTTGCGGTCGCGGGGGGTGCGCGGACGGCGGAAAGGCGGCGGGGAGGCGGCGGCGGCGGCGGCACGTGGCCCTCCGCAGCGACGCAAATCAACGAGTGGGGCGTGCTGGGCCGTGCGCGGTGCAGTGTCCGTGCGGCTCCCACGATGCGGGCTGTTTGCGGGCGGCAGGCTGCGATCGATGCCGGGTGCGATCCGCGTGCTGGGGCCGTGTGGGGCGGGGCACATCGGGCGCGTCGATCGGCGTCATGCGTTCGCCGGCATGCGCTGTCACACTGCTACCCGGGTAACAGAATGGGGAACTTCCCTTTCCTCAGCCCGCCGCCGCACGCCGCTGCCCTTCTCCGCTCCTCACGCCGCGCCTCACGCCGCGCCTCTGCGCCCTCCCCCCTCCGTGCCCACCCGCTGTCCCCCGCACACACACACACACACACACACACACACGCACGCGCGCACACGCGCCTTTTCCCGCCGCGCCGCACATCAGCCGCGTCGACGTCACCGCTTGACATTGACCCCGCCGCGCACGCGACCGCTGCTGCCCGCAGCCCCGCCACCCTGCCCCGCCAGCCACCCCGAGCCAGCCAGCCACCATGGGCTTCACCGCAGACCTCAAGTGCTACAAGCTGCTCCTCGTCCTCGTCGACTTCATCTTCCTCGTGCGCCGCAGCGCCGGCTGAGGGGCGTGGGGCAACCCCCGACTGACGCACGCACGCGCGGCGCGCAGGTCGGCGGCGTGCTGCTCATCGCCCTCGGCTCGTGGTCGCTCACCAACTACGTCGAGGGCATCTCGAGCACCAACCTGGCCATTGGTGCGCTCACTCGGTCCTCGCTCTTGTGTCGCTCACGCCCGCGCCGCCGCAGGCCTCATCGTCCTCGGCTGTCTCGTCACGCTCATCGCCCTCGTCGGCTGCTGCGGCGCCATGTACGAGAGCCGCGGCCTGCTCAAGGCCTACTTTGGCTTTGTGCTCGTGATCATGCTCATCCAGGTGCGCCCGCCTCCTCTTCGTGTGGCACAGCGCTGACGTTGCGCCCGCTCAGATCGCCCTCGGCATCACCGCCTACGTCCTCCGCGACGACATCCCCACGTGGGCCTCGGAGGCTTGGACCAACCTGACCCCGCAAGGCAAGGCGGACCTCGAGAACGCATTCGACTGCTGCGGCTGGTGCGCACGCGCGTTTCTTGCGAACGCCGGTGCTGACGCTTCGCGCGCACAGGACTGACTCCACCGACCGCGCCTCGCCCGGATGCATGTCGGATAGCATGATGGGCTGCGAGGGCGCGATCGTCAACTCGATCGAGCAGGTGTGTCTCGCGGCCGCCGCTCACCACCTCTGCCGCCGCCGCTGATCGCGCGCGGCGCGCAGAACCTGTTTGCCATCGGTGTGACGGCGATTTGCGTGGGCGCGCTCGAGCTGCTCGTGATCCTGTTCGCGTGCTGCCTCATCCAGCGCATCCCGACCAAGGAGGAGCGCGAGCAGGTGCGGACGCCGCTGGCCGCTGGCCGGGTTGCGAGCGACGCCGCTGACGATGGCGGCGGCGCCGACGCAGGCGCTGCTGGACGAGGCCCGCCGCCTCAACCGCGACAACGAGCAGACGTACTACACCACGGGCCATCCCGAGCAGAAGCCCAAGGTGTAGGCACGATCGTTTCTTCCCGATTGTTTGCGTGCTTTTTCCTTCCCTTGCCCCCCTTGCCGTGTGTCGCACAACGAGCTGCGTGTCCCGACCGCGACAGCGGCATCACTGCGCGACAACGGCCACGGCCTCGATCTCGACCTTGGCGCCCAGCGGCAAGCGCGATACCTGCACGGTCGTGCTGCGGCGTCGTTGGCACGGCAGGCAGGTGGGTGGCGAGGGGCGCGCACCGCGCAGGCTTGTGGCCGTTGAACTCGGCCGCGTACATCTCGTTGAGCTTGGCAAAGTCGTTCATGTCGATCAGGTACACGTTGCACCTGCGGCGCGGCCGCGTGAGGACGGTGCGCTCGAGGGCGGCAAAGGGCGCACTTGACGACGTGCTGCAGGTCCGACTTGGCGGCGGCGAGCACCTGCGCGTACAGCGACAGTGAGCCGCGACCAACGGGGAGCGGGGATGCGGGCGCACGCTGCGCAGGTTGACAAAGATCTGCGTGAGCTGCGCCTCGAACGCGTCGGGCAGGGGGCCGCCGGGCGGGACGCCGACGATGCCGCTGAGGTAGACGATCTTGCCGTCAACGACGGCCGCGTTGGCTGCGCGCGAGCGTGCGTGAGCGGGTGTGAGTGCGATCAGGTGTTGGCGCACAGAACGGGCCGATGGTCGCCTCGGCGACGTTGATCAGCTGCAGCGATGCCATGCGCGGCCTGCGGGTCGACGCAAGTGGGGTAATCTGCGGCTGCACCAGTGGTGCCGGCGTGGCGTGGCGCCGTGTCAGTCGCCGAGCGGGCGGGCGATTGAGCTCGGGCAGGTGGTGCGTGCGTGAGCCGGGCAGGTCGTGCGAGTGCACAGCCCGGGCGCGGTCATTCTTCTCCCCGCAGCGCCACCAGAATCGCACGCAACGCACAGGCAGCACAAGCGGCGTCCCTTGCACCCGCACAGCAAGCGGCGAGCCGCACGGCGGGCCACACGGGCCACACGAGCCGCCCGCACGCCGCGACTCGCCGTCACGGATGCACCGCCATCATGCGCGCATGTCTGCGAGTCGCGCGCACTGCAGTGTGGCGCACGGCCAGCCAACCAGCACGCACAGCACGGGCACGTGGCGACGGCCAGCGCGCGTGGCCAGCCACTTCACTGTCGCCGCCGCGTGACGCGCCGTTCGTCGCCCTTCGCCATGTCGGACGCGCTGTGCGAGTCGTACGGCGAGTACAACCCGCGCGACTACCTCTGGATCGTCGTCGTCGGCGGGGTGCGCGCAGGCGGGCTAGGCCGTGCGGGCGCTGATTCGCGCGCCAAAGATCTTCTCGTTCGTGATGGCGTACGGCATTGGCGCCAACGACGTCGCCAACGCCTTCGCGACCTCGGTCGGCTCCAAGACGCTCAAGCTGTGGCAGGTGCGCGCCGTCGTGCGGACGCCGGTAGGTCGCGGCGGCCCTGACGCGGACGGCGACGCCAGGCCGTGTGCATCGCCGCAGTGCTCGAGTTCACCGGGTCGCTGATGGGCGCGTCGGTCACGAGCACGATTGCCAAGGGCATCACGGACCCGAACCTGTTCAAGGACGAGCCGGCCGTGCTCATGCTGGGCATGCTGACGGCGCTGATGGGTGCGCCTTCTGCTGCCCTTGCTGCCACTGTCACCACACTGACGACGTCGCGCCAGGCGCCGGCGGCTGGGTGCTCATCGCCACGCGCCTCGGCCTGCCCGTCTCGACCACGCACTCGATCGTCGGCGCCATCATGGGCTTCGCCATCGTCGCGCACGGCTGGGGTGCGGTCGACTGGGAGGAGGTCGGCTTCATCGTCCTCTCCTGGGTCATCTCGCCCGTCCTCGCCGGCCTCGTCTCGGCCAGCGTCTTCTACGTGCGTCGCCCGTGTCGCGTGCACGGTCCCTCGCGCGGCCGCCTCACGCACAACGCCGCGTGCAGTGCGTGCGCCGCTTCATCCTGCGCTCGCCAAACTCGGTCGCGCGCGGGCTCAACTTCTATCCGCTGCTCGTCTTCGTCACGGTCGTCATCAACGCCTTCTACATCACCTACAAGGGCCTTTCGGGCTTCAACATCGATGACACGCTGCCCGTCTGGCAGGCACGTGCGCTACCGGGCCTCTCCGCTGCCTGTAGCTGACCTCGGCCGGCACGCAGGGTCTGCTGATCTCCATCGGCATCGGCATCGGCCTTGCTATCATCGTTCACTTCACCTTCGTGCCGTGGCTCGCCAAGCGCCTGCAGACGCACTCGTGGGGCGCGACGGTGAGCACCCGGGCGCGTACGCAGTGCCTCGCTCACCTAGGCGCGCCCGGACGCACATCCAGCAGGCCCCAGCGACGACGGCCGACTACGACAACCTCGAGAACCCGCGCCAGAGCCTCATCAACACCACCCAGGTGGCGACCTATCAGGTCATTCTCTTTTTCGCCACGCGGACCCCTTGCTCTTGCCCGCGCGCTTTGCCAGGCCAGCGATTTCCCCCCTTCGTTCGTCTTCCCTTCCGGCTGTGCACGCCGCCGCCCCCCACCCCCACCCACTCTGCGCCGCGGCATGTCCGGCGTTGCTCACACGTCCTTGTGCGCTCGTCTGCAGGGCACGGACGAGGCGACCAAGGGCGATGAGGCGGTGCGCGCGGTATACTGCTGCCTGCGCGGTGCACTGACGCACGGTGCCCAGGTGGCTGGGAGCAGCTTGAGCGCGGTCGTGCCGATCGACGACGAGAAGTCGTTCTTAAAGGCGCAGTGGCGGCGCATGATGGGCGAGGACATGGAGGAGACGGCGTTCGAGTCGGTGCGACAGGGCACATGGGTGTCACGTGCGCCGCGCTGAACGCGGGCACGGTTTCCGCAGGAGCACGTCAAGGAGATGCACCGCAACGCAGAGCTGTTTGACGTCAAGACCGAGCACCTGTTCTCGTACCTGCAGGTTGTGACGGCGTGCTTCATGTCGTTCGCGCACGGCGCCAACGACGTGGCCAACTCGATCGGTACGTCAGTCTCCCCTTACGGCCTGTTGGTGGCGAGGGCTGATGCGCCGGCGCAGGCCCGTTCTCGGCCATCGTGAACATCTACAACGACTGCAACGTGTCGTCGACGTCGACCGTGCCGCTGTGGATCCTGGCGATGGGCGGCGGTGGCATCGTCGTCGGCCTGCTCACGTACGGCTACCACGTGCGTGCCTGTCCTGCTGCGGTGCCGCGCGAGGCTGACCGTGCGCGCACGGCGCACGCCAGGTCATGCGCTCGATCGGCATCGAGCTGATCAAGATCACGCCCGCGCGCGGCTTCTGCATTGAGCTTGCGTCGGCCACGGTTGTCATCTCGGCGTCGATGCTGAGCCTGCCGATCTCGTCGACGCACTGCCAGGTCGGCTCGACGGTGGCGGTGGGGCTGCTCGAGGGCAAGAGCGGCTTCAACGCGATGCTGTTCATCAAGACGTTCACGTCGTGGGTGTTCACGCTGCTGTTTGCGAGCATCGTCACGGCGGGCATCTTCTCGTTTGCGCACTTTGCGCCGTGAGGAGCCATGCATTTTTTTTTCTCCCCCTTCTTGCCAGATAGGCCTAAGCACGATGCAAAAAGCGAGACGTGTATACCCCTCGTGCTTGTAGATGTATAGTTACGTGCGTCGCATCCCGCGCGCCGCCCAGCCCATCATGGTGTCGCCGATGGGCACCTTCGAGGTGGCGCCGCCCTGCCGCGCCGCCCCTGCCGCGCCCGTGCCCTGCCCTCACCACGCACACCTCGACCCGCGCGCACGGCCCAGGTCTTCCCCGCGTTCATCATTATCACGGGGCTCGTGGGCATCGCCGGGTACGGGATGAGCTTCGTCCACCGCGCGTTCAACAACGGCAAGCCGCGCCGCACGCTGCTGGACGAGTGGGACCGGCGCATGATCGAGCGCGACGCGCGCATCACCGGCCGTCACAACGTCCAGTCGGTGTGCGGCGCGTGACCCGGGGTGGGCCGGGGTGCGGGAGGGCTGACGAGGTCGCAGGACGGCCTGGGCACGAGCAAGTGAGCGCCGCCGTGTCTCTCTCCCTCGCGGCACGCAGCAGCAGACACGACATGTAGCACTGCGCGCACTACGCCCCCGCGCGCCCCACCCCGCCCGTCAGCGACGCCGCCGCTTGCCCGGGCGCAGCCGGCGCCGCGCCCTCGTTGCCGCTGCCGCTGCTGCTGCCGCCGTGCCCGCCGCCGCCGCCGCCGCCGCTGCCGTGCGCCGCCGCGGCCGCCCCGCCGCGCACGCCGGCCAAGTAGCGCTGCTTGGCGCGGTCCTTGACCTGGCCGCGCGCGGTCGCGCCGTCAGCCGCCGCGACCGCCCGCCCGCTGCAGCCAGCGCGCGCGCCTTGTCGGCGTTCTTCTTGTACGACTTGCGGTTGAGGAAGTACTCCTTGGCCCAGGCGAGCACGTTGTCGACCTGCGCGGCGCGGCCACGGGTCACGCGTCACGCCGCGCACGACGAGGCGAGGCGAGGCAGCACCTCGACTCCGTCAGCCTGGTCCGGCAGCATCTCGCGGATGCGCTCGACGATCTGCTCGGCCCACTCGTCCAGCGCGCCGCGGCCACCGGGGCCCTGCAGCTCGACCATCTCGTTCCACTTGGTCATGCCGCTGGGGGGTGCGAGAGGAGTCATGTCGGCGCGTGCCGCCGGGTGGCGAGCGAGGTGAGCGAGGCGAGCGAGGTCAGCGAGGTCAGCGAGGTCAGCGAGGTCAGCGAGGTCAGCGAGGTCAGCGAGGCAGCAACAGCGCATACAGAGGCAGCAACAGCGCATACAGCACCGCACACCTCATGGCCGTCCCAAACGTCTCGTTGAACGACGTGCGGCAGATGGCCACGACCTGCCCGTGCGCGCTGTTGACGACCTGCGCGGCCGCGACGAGCCATCAGTGCGCGGCCGGGACGGCGTCGGCGTCGGCATCGGCGCACGGTTGAGGCAAGGATGCGCGCGCGCTTGCTCGGCGTTAGGCGGTCAAACTCGTCCTCTGCGCCCCCGCGCGCGGCGGCTCAGCGCGTGCCGGGCAGCCGCACGGACGGGCGCCCACCGCCCCCGCTGGCCGCGCGCCGCCGCCGCGTCGTGCCCATCGGGTCGATGCCGAAGAAGTAGTCTGTCGCGCGCCACGTTCGGCGGTCGGTCGCGGGCCGCACACGCGTGCGCACCGGCGATCGTGTGCAGCACGGCCGCGGCCTCCTGGTGGCTGGTCGTGATGCGGTCGAGGATGGTCTGCACCGAGACCGTGATCAGGCCCTCCTGCGTGATCCCGCTCTGCACGGCCGGCCGCGCGGCGTCAGCACGCGCGCCGTACACCGCGCCGCCCGCACGCGCCTTCTCCAGCGCGTCGCCAATCCGCTCCACGTCCTCGGGCTTGCGCACGCGCAGGCTGAGCAGCAGTAGGAAGTCGCGCAGGGCGCCCTGTGTCGCGCGTGCGCCCTCCATCGTTCAAGCTCAAGCTCTACAAGGTGAGCTGTTCACTGCTCGTCGTCGTCGTCGTCCCCGAACCGCAGCCGCCGCCGGTCCGCGTCGGCGACGCCGCTGCCCGCCACCACCGTCCCGCGCAGCTCGAGCAGGCGCCGCTTGCGCCGCAGCTGCAGCTGCTTGACGAGGTCACCCCAGGTGAGCGTCTTGCCGCAGCGCGGGCATGTGCCCGTGCACGGCAGCAGCGCCGTGCTCGTGGTCGGGTCGGTCTCCAGAAACGCTGTCGCGAGGCACGTCAGGTGGCTGACCATCTCGCAGGGCGCGCCGGGGCACGTGAGCGCGTAGTCGAGCGCGTCGGCGGCGCTGAGCGGCATCTTGCATACGGCGCAGCACGACCCGAGCACGCCCTGGCTGCTGCTGCCCGCGCGTCCCGGCGCGATCGCGGCCGCCACGGGCGAGCGCAGGATGGACGCGACCACGTCCGGGTCGTCCTCGTCCTCGTCCTCGGCGTCGCCATCCTCGCCGTTGCTCTCGCCGTCGCTCATGCCGTCCGCGTCGTCGTGCGCCCGCGCCGCGGTCCCTCGGCCACGTGCAAAGGTGTACGGCATGCGATCGAGTGGCAGCACGGCCACGGGCATGTGCGCCGGCACGGGCGTGCTCAAGCGCGTGAACTGGTCCTGGACGAGCGGCCAGTGGTGCGGCGCGACGACGGTGAGGCGCAGGGCGAGGCGCGCCCAGCACGGCAGCGAGAGCATCTCGAGCGCGACGAGAACCTTGTCGCGCAGGAGGAAGCCCGGGCGGCGCCGGGTCCAGCCGCCGGCGAGGCGCGCGCGGAAGTGGCGCGACTGGTGCGGGTTAGTCCAGGCCCACTCGAACTGTAGCGCGACGAGCTTGTTGGGAAAGCCGTGGACGACGAGGACCATCTCCCTGTGCGCGCGTGCGCCGTCGTCAGCCGCGACGGGTCCCCGTGCTGCTGCGACGCCAGCGATAGCGCCCGCGCACCACGGCTGGCGCAGGCGCGTTCGGTGCGCCCCGCCCTTGATCTCGCCGTTGTGCTGGCGCAGCCGCCGCGGCGGGTTGACGGTGAAGCCGATGTAGGTGCGGCCGGCGCAGCCCGGCGCGAGCGACGTGAGCAGGTAGCAGCCCAGGAAGAGCGGGTCGGGCGGCGCGGCGCTCATCGGGCGCTGTCACTCATCCGCGGCCACGTTGGGCTTGGGAAGTCACAAAGTGTGTGTGACTGGCGCCACTTGCCGACCTCGCGCGCCCGGCCAACCGCCTGGCCAACCGCACCCCCGGGCCTCATTTTCGCAGGGCCTCCTTCGCCGCCCGTCCGTCGCCTCGGGCACCCGTCGACGCGACGCGAGAAACCGTCTTTGGCCGCGTGGTGTTCCGCAAACAGAAGCGACGAACGTCGGCGAAGCAGGGACTGTGAAGATGAGGCCTGGGGTGCCGGACACGCACCTCCACCGCTCCCTCGACGTCGAGCTCGGCTGGGCGCCCGACCCGAGCACCGCCGCGAACGGCGCAAGAGTGAAGCGCGACCCGGTCCATGACATCCGTTCGGCTGACGTCACCCAGCCGCGCGACGAGCCGCCGCCCGACGGCGCGCCCGAGGCCAGCACGGCGCCGCCGGCCGACGTGTGCGCGTTCTGCAACGAGCCGTTCAGCGCCGCGACCGGCGCGCTGCTGTTGCCGTGCCTGCACGCGCTGTGTCCCGACGTGCGTGTGCTTTGCCAGCTCGCGCCGGGCTGGGCGGCGGCGGCTGATACGACGTGCGCCGCGCGCAGTGCTACGCCGACCGCAAGAAGGACGCCAATGCCAACGCGGGCAAGTGGATATGCGTCGTCTGCCACGAGTCGATGGGCTCGCGCGACGCCTCGCCGCCGCACGTGCCGCCGTCTGTGATCGGCAAGCAGGAGGCCGACCTCGACCTTGGGCCGCTCGATCCGTTCGCCCCTGCGGCCTCTTTAAAGCGCCTTCGTGCACCGTTTGATGCCGGGCCTCACGATCACAACAAGAAAGGGCGCCAAATTCATGACGGCGCTGATCAAGCCAATGCTGATGACTCTTTCGTCGATGCGTTTCTGCAGCCGGACGATGTCAGTGCCAACGCGTGTGCAAATGGTGCACATGTGCAGGCCGTGGTGCGCAGTGCGAGCGCCGGAAAGTGCCCGCTGCATCAAGCGTTTTACATGTCGTGCTACTGCCCCGTCTGTCGCGTCTTCGTGTGCTCGCTCTGCGCCAGCAGCTCGTCACATGTGGACCACCAGGTCATTCGTCTCAGCGAGAAGCACAAGGAGCTCGTTGAACAGCTGGCAACGGAGATTCCCCTAGTCGACAACAACGTACGCGCCCTTGCAACCGCCGTGGTGGCCGTGCGCCGCACTGCAGCCGGCGTCCTGGGGCGGGCGCAGGACCTGTGTCAGGATGTGACGAGCGCCTACGACGTCGTAATTGCCGAGCTCGAAGCGCGTAAGATGGAAGTGAAGGAAAGTATAAACAAGCTATCAAATGAAGCCCACAAGATGCTCGAGGACCAGGCAGACAGCCTCGAGGTGCTCCGGCAGTCGTTCCAGCAGAAGGGCGACATGGCGCGCTTGTTCCTGCGTGACGCGCGCGAGCGTGGCGACGATGAGCCGCCGGCGCCGAACGAGCAGCAGCTCGAGTATGTCAGCATTCTAGACGTCGTTGCGCGGCACGTGCGCGCGGCCGCGCTGAGCGAGCCAAACGTGGAGCCGCTCGTGGGCAACACGCTGCGCTTCAGCATGCCGCCCGCGTCGGACATTTTTGCCATGCCCATCTGCGACATCGGCATCATCTACCGCCAGCCCGGCCGCGGCGCTGAGGCGAAGACGCGCGACTTTAGCAAAGTGCGCGCCCCGAGCACCGTCTTTGGCAAGCACGGCCACGGCACGCTCGAGTTCTGCAGCCCGATCAGCGTCGTCGAGCTGCCGAACGGCAACCTGCTCATACTCGAGTTCAACAACCACCGCCTGCAGGTGCAGCGCGCTGTTGGCGACGTTGATGCGTGACTCACCGCAGCACGTGCGCGCGGGGTGCACAGGAGGTGACGCAGGAGGGAGTGCATGTGCGCACGATCGGCCGCGACCTCGAGTGCGCGCCCAACGTGCGCGGCAGCATGGGCACGCGCCTCAACAAGCCGTGGAGCATGGCGCTTGACAAGCAGGGGCGCCTGTGGGTGGCGGACCGCGACAACGAACGGCTCGTGGTGCGTGCGGTCCGCCGCTGCAACGGGGCCGTGGCTGACCTGGCGCGCGCGCGGCAGGTAATGGACCTGGAGGGGCGCGTGCACAACGTCATTCGCTTCCCTGACGCGCGCAACATCGCCGTGCTGCCGGAGGGTGAAATCGCGGTCGTCGACGGCGCCAAGTGTCAGGTGCTGTGCGCCGCGCGGCCGATCGCGAGACGCACTCACGCACGTACGCGCGCTCAGGTCGTCATCCTTAACGCATGCGACGGTAGCGAGCGCCTACGCATCGGCCAGATGGGCTTCCGGACCACGGATATGCACGGGCCGCGCGGCATCTGCCCGACGCTGATGAAGGAGATCGTTGTCGCCGACTCGAGCAACGCGCGGCTGCAGGTGTACAGCACGGTCGACGGCCACCACGTGCGCACGATCGGCGGCGTCGCACCGGGCCGCACGCGCATGAATCAGCCCGTGGACGTGACGCTCTCGAACGACGGCTGCTCGCTCCTCGTGGCCGAGTACCGCACGCACACGATCTCGGTCTGGGCCCTGGCCGGCGGGCGGCGCCTGCACGAGTGGGGCGGCGAGGGCGCCGCGCACGGCCAGTTCAACCACCCATGGTGCGTGCGCCACCTCGAGAGCGGCAAGGTCGTCGTCGCGGACACGGACAACAACCGCGTGCAAGTCTTTTGAAGTGAACGATGATGCTGGTGCATGTGCGTGCTGCCCATGCCGTGATCGGCACTGTGTGCCTGGACACATGTGGCAGCTCATGACGCTGAAGTTCCCCATCAGTGCTCTGAACCGTGCTGATATTGGTTTTCCCCACGCCCGTGTGTACGTGAACGCTGATTCTGTCTGGATAGCGCGCGCACACACCGGGACGCGACGGGCTGCGCGCAGCGAGCGTCCGCAGCATTTTCATTTGTAGCCCTCGACCATCTGTGCACGAGCGCGTCAGGGCTGTCGCCGTCCGCCGCGCGCTCACTCACCGTGCCGACCGACCAGTCCGTGTCGAGCGAGTACGGCTGGCTGATCGTCACGCCCTGCGCGGTCACCTTGGCGACTTGCATCTACGCACGCGCGGCTCAGCGGCGCCCGGGTACACCCCGCATGCGGCGGCGCACGCCCGCGCACCCGGTTGATCGTGCGCGCGTCGCGGTACAGCAGCACGCGCATCGACTCCTCCAGGATCTTCTGCGCCTCGGCCTCGGTAATCTCGTGCTCACGACCCTCCACCTGCGCCGCACCGCGCGCCAACGGCGTTGGACCGCGCACCGCGGCGACCGAGCAGGCAGCGGGTGCGCACCCGTTTCCGCAGCAGCGGCTGCGCGAGATACGAGCCGTAGCCCGTGCCGATCGTGCTGGCCTTGTACGTGCCGCCGCGCAGGTCGACGACGCCAAGGAAGCTGCGCGCGTGCGCGTGTGTGCCGTCAGCATTATACGCGCAAACGGCGGGGGATGCAGTGGACGCGCCTCTCGTCGTCCTTGAAGCCGGCGACGACGACGTTGTTCCAGAGCGGATTCATCTTGTTGCGGCGCTGGTACATGACCTTGGCGGTGCGCGCGGCGTGTGTGTGAGCGGGCGGCGCGGGCGGGGCGCGGGCGGCGCGGCGCGGACCGAGGCAAGGTAGTGGAAGTGGTGCGAGGGCGACATCTTGTGGCCGTCGTCGAGCGAGTACTCCTCCGAGCTGCGCGCGCGGCGACGTCACGCCAGGCCGCGGCCGCGCGCGCGCGCGGTGGGAGCACGCACGAGAGCGTCTCGAGCACGTTCTTGATGTACTGAAAGTCGCTCATGTCGCCCGAGAAGCCGAGGAGGGTGCCGTCGCCGACCGCGAGCATCCGCTCCATGTCCTTGAAGCGCGCGAGCGACCCGTACGACGCTGGCGAGCGCGCGGGCGGGTGAGCGGCGCACGGCGCACGGCGCACAGCGCACGGGTGCACGGCGCACCGAGGGTGTCGGCGGCCATCATCACGCCGTCCTTGTACTTGACCGCCAGCACCGACGTGCCCGTCACGACCGGGTCCTGCGTGCGCGTCGTCGGGCCGGCGAGCGTCGCGGGCTGCGCCGCGGGGAGGGCAGACGCCGGCGCCAGCAGCGCGGACGACGGCTGCGGCTGCAGCCGGGGCGCGAACGACGGCTGGTACATGGCCTGGGGCGGGGACGGCGGGCGCACGTCAGCCTGCCGCGAGTTGGTGCAGGGAAGTGTTATCATTTGATAGACACCGGTTGAGCGTACGGACGTGCATGTCACTCAACAACGCTCAACGGCCGCGCAGTCACTCGCGGCGCCCACGCGCCTTCTGCGACGTGTAAAACTCCAAGAACGCGACCTTGTCCACCACGCCCAGCCGCACCCGACGCAGCCGCAGCATCTGCGCCAGCGCCGCGGCTACCTGCGCGCCCATCGCGTCTTCCTCCGCATCGCCGCCACCGCCGCCGCCACCGCCGCCGCTGCTGGCCCCGCCGCCCATGCTCTCGGTCTCGCCACGCGACAGGTAGTGTGCCTCAAGCGTGTTGATGGCCTATGCGTGCGTCAGCCGCGCCGCGAACGCCGGTAAAGCCCGTGTCCGCACCTGGCACGCGAGACCAAACACATGCGCCCACGGCGAGCCGGCCGTGTACGTCGGCGCGTAGTCGTCGTACGAGTACCTGCGATGAGCCCACGCTCAGACGCGGCAGCGAGCGACGCATCGCCAACTCACTTGAGACCGACGATCTGCAGAGCGCGCGCCGCCGTCGGCACAAGCACTGGCACAAAGGCCAGCACGGCGCGGTTGTTTGACGTTGTTGCCTGCGGTCCGCCGCACCCGGTGTCACACGCGCGCATGGTACGGCACCAGCGCACCTCAGGGAAAACCACGATCGGCCCGCCCCAGCTTGATGCCGCGCGTGCCTGCAGCTCGGGCAGCGTGAACGACGGCTCGCTCGCGTCGCCGGCAAGCGTCGGCACGGCGAACGCCTGCCGCAATGCGCCAAACAGCGACACGGGAACGAGCCGGTACTGCGCTCACGTCCGCCGTCAGCCAACGACGCACGCGCGCCGGGCAACGGCACCTGCGCCCCCGAGCGCACGATGCGCGTGAACGTCGGCGCGAAGCGGAAGCCCAGATAGAGCACGTCCACGTACGAGGACCAGTTGGCCACCACGACGTCGCCGCTGCGCAGACCGCCGCCGGGCACACCAGACGTGTCCAGTGCGTCGCGCCCCTTGCGAAGCGTCGTCCACTCGCTGCCGATCCACCAGAAGCCGAGTAGCAGCAGCACCGCCCGGCACCCGAGCGCACTTATGTACGTGCGCAGGCCCCAGCGCAGCGGCGCGACCGGCAGCTGCAAACCACATTCAGCGCCGACCTGCAGGCGTCCAGGCTCTCTCAGACGCACCGCCGCCGCGATGGTCGAAAACACGAGCAGCCACAACATCACAACGCCGGCGAGCGTCAGCCGCACGAGTGCGACGAGCGGGCCCAGCGCGTAGTACTTGAGCGCGTGCAGCACGCGCCGGTCCTGACGCGCGCACATGCAGTGCGTCAGACGCCATCGTTGCGCGCACGTCGCATCTACCGCACCAGCTCGGTCGATGCGGGCGGCCGGGGCGGCAGGAACGGCTGGATGCCCGTGCTCGCATCCTGCGCACGCATCACGGCGTGAGCCAGCGGCGGCAGCGCGCAACGCACGCGCGCACTCACCCGCCACTTTGAGAACTTCTCCATCGCGGCCACACCGATCCGTGCGCGGCGATCAGACAAAAGTTCCTCAGTTCGCGTTTTTGCCTGGCATTCACTCGTGCGGCATGTCGGCAAGCTCGGATGCGGCGACGGACGCCCCCGGCTGGCAGAGCCTGGAGCGGCTCATCATTGCCGTAGGTGGCAGGACGCTGGAGCATGAGAAGCGCAAGTTGCGGCTCAGGCTCAATGTGCTTTCCGGGCCAAACATAGCGCGAGAAATGCCCGGCTGCGGGGCGAGCACTGCTGACGGCATGCACGCCGGCGACGGCTCCGAGTACCGCGCGCCGCTGTTTTACGGTCGCAAGCAGGAGCTTGACCTCTTTGCGGGATACATTGCCGAGCG